>CAUYLG010021992.1:0-63820 GCA_963573385.1 Cacajao melanocephalus
CGGAGACCTGCATGTGCACACACACACACACAGGCTATACACCAACACACAGAGATCTGCACACACACACACACAGGCTACACACCAACACACAGGGATCTGCATGTGCACACACACACACACACAGGCTGCACACCAACACACAGAGATCTGCACACACACACACACAGGCTACACACCAACACACAGGGATCTGCATGTGCGCACACACACACACACACACAGGCTGCACACCAACACACGGAGACCTGCATGTGTACACACACACACAGGCTACACACCAACACACAGAGATCTGCACACACACACACACGCTGCACACCAACACACAGAGATCTGCATGCACACACACACAGGGATCTGCATGTGCACGCACACACACACACACAGGCTACACACCAACACACAGGGATCTGCATGTGCGCGCACACACACACACACAGAGGCTACACACACACACACACACAGGCTACACACCAACACACAGGGATCTGCATGTGTGCACACACACACAGGCTGCACACCAACGCACAGAGATCTGCATGTGCACACACACACACACACACAGGCTGCACGCCAACACAAAGAGATCTGCATGTGCACACACACAGGCTGCACACCCACACACAGAGATCTGCACACACACACACACACACACAGGCTACACACCAACACACAGAGATTTGTATTCACACACACACACAGGCTGCATACCAACACAGAGACTTGTATGCACACATACACATATACATGCACCCATGTTCACACTTACACAGAGACACAGACATACACACCTGACACGCGCTCATGTGCATGTACACGTGCACACACATATGGGAGAACATCCATACCCATGGGGAGGAAAGAGAGGAGTCATCTCATCCCAACATGGGGACATGCACTTACACACACACACCAGTGCACACACAAACATGCACACACATACCTCCACATGACACCCATGTGTACATCCATGGCCCTACACACACACATATACACACACATCCATGCATGCCGGCCCATGGTGAGGGTGAAGCCCCTGACCTGGCAGAGCGTCTGGCTGGCCGGAAGGTGGGCAGCTGCCTCCAGGCGTGTGCTGAAGGTGTTCTGTAGGGAAGGTCTCCAGTATCCTCCCCAAGACCCTCCCCAGAGAGGATCGGCCTGCCCAGCCCCACTGAATTCCCCCTGCCTGCCCCAGGACTATGTGAAGGGACAGCTACTGATCTTGCTTGAGCACGGGGCCTGCGAGGCTGGGAGCTGCCTCCATGCCATCTCGGTCTCCCTGGAGGACACCCACGTCCAGCTCAGGGACTCAGGTAGCCTCTGCTCTGCACTCCTGAGGCAGTCCCAGGCCTCCTGTCACTGCTCCCCCTCCATACTGCCCTATGGCTTTGGAGTCCAAACACTCTCGCCCAGACTCCTGCACCTGAGCACACTGCCTCAACTTCCCCGGCCCTCCCATCTCTGAAGCAGACACATTGTCCCGAGGAGATGTTCCAGGGCATCGTCTGCCCTGTCCTGGGGTCAAATACGAGCCACGAAGCTATGAGAACTTGAAAGGCGGGCATGACCAGACTGGGCAGGCCACCCTCAACAGGGTCCCTCCAACCCTCCCCATCCAGCTCCCCCACACACTGACCACGAGGGTGAGGGATTGGCACATCTGTGTGCTGAGGGTGGTCCTTGGGCTGCAGGGGTAGGGAGCTCAGGTGGACACTCTAGTTGTCCCCAATAGCCCACCCTAATACGGGACCTCCTACTTTCCACCCAAGCTCTTTCCCTTCTTGCAGCCCTGTCCTTCCACGTGCCCCACCCCCATCACCAGGCCCCCCTGTTCCAGGAGCTGTGCTGGTCAACGGGCAGGACGTGGGCTTGCCCTGGATTGGTACTGAGGGCCTCAGTGTGCGCCGAGCTTCCTCCTCCTTCCTGCTGCTGCGCTGGCCTGGGGCCCAGGTGCTCTGGGGACTGTCTGACCCTGCAGCCTACATCACCCTGGACCCCCGCCATGCCCACCAGGTATGCCAGTGAGGTGGGTGGGTGGCTGTGCAAGGCTGCGGTGGGACTGCATTCAGCTGTCTTACATGCACGCCTGTGGCCAGGTGCGGGGTCTGTGTGGCACCTTCACCCAGAACCAGCAGGATGACTTCCTGACACCAGCTGGGGATGTGGAAACTAGCATTGCCGCCTTTGCTAGCAAGTTCCAGGTGGCCAGCAAGGGAAGATGCCCTTCTGGGGACCGTGCCCCGCTCTCCCTGTGCACCACCCACTCCCAGCACCACGCCTTCGCAGAGGCAGCCTGTGCCATCCTGCATAGCCCTGTCTTCCAGGTAGCTGAGTTGGGCTTCTCCCATACCCATAAGATGGGCCAACACCTGCCCTGCCCTCCACCTGGGCTCTTGGGAGGATCAAGGGAGACCAGACAAGCCCAGAGAGGGGGTATTGGGGACCAAGGGGATGTAGACTCCGTGAAAGAGAAGTTAACCCATTTCCCCATCTCCTCCCAAGGAATGCCATGGGCTGGTGGACAGGGAGCCATTCCATCTGCGCTGCCTGGCAGCCGTGTGTGGCTGTGACCCCGGCAGGGACTGCCTGTGCGCAGTGCTGTCTGCCTATGCACGTCGTTGTGCCCAGGAAGGTGCCTCACCTCCCTGGAGGAACCAGACCCTCTGCCGTGAGTTCGCTCAGCCCAGCCAGCCCTACCCCAGGCCCCTCCCCTCCTCCCTCATCCAGCCCCCTTCCAGGAATGGCTGGGGGCCCGGGCTGCACCTCTAGCCTTGGCAGATTGCTGGGATTTTCTTCCTGCAGAGGCACAGGGGGTGTGGGGTATGGGGTTCACAGGGAGTGGAGAGAGCCAGCGGTGGCTATGCTCCTGACCTGTGTGTGTCCCTGTGCCCAGCTGTTCTGTGTCCTGGTGGTCAGGAGTACCGAGAGTGTGCCCCAGTATGCGGTCAACACTGTGGGGAGCCAGAGGACTGTGGGGAACTGGGCAGCTGTGTGGCTGGTTGTAACTGTCCTCCAGGGCTGCTGTGGGACCCTGAGGGCCAGTGTGTGCCCCCCAGCTTGTGCCCCTGCCAGCTTGGAGCCCATCGCTATGCCCCTGGCAGTGCCACCATGAAGGACTGCAACCGCTGGTGAGGGCAGCAACTTTGGGGGCAAGAGGGAGAATGTGGGGCGAAGAGGTAGCTTGGGAGGCAATGGGTGGGCTGTGCAGCATTGCACGCTTTGGGTGACAGAGTGCTGATCACTTCCCCTGGGTCATTGGGCACTTTAGGGTCCATAAAGCACTTTCATGTGCATCATTTTATTTAGTTTTACTTTCCTACCATAACCTAGTAAAGTAAGAAGTGGAAAAATTGTACCCATTTCGCAGATGAGGAAACTGAGGCTCGGATAAACTAAACAGCATACAGAGTCACACAGCTTGTTCATGAGAAGTGAAGGCAGATTATGGACCTGTGCAGGCAGGGCCAGGATCCAGGGCTTGGTAAAGGTCAGGGCTGAGGGTGCAGTCTTCAGTGCAATCACTCTCCTATTGGGCTGGGAGTAGAGTGGTTCAATATCTCTGTCCTGATCCAGAGCCTGGAGGATGGCCCTACTGGAGCTGGGACAGAAAAGGTGACAATATCTATCCCAAGAATGTCAGGGTGCTGGAAACAGCCCAGCTCCCTGTGCTGGTGACTAGGTGTTGGGAGCTGAGATGCTCAGGTCTCCAGCATCAGAGCTGGGTTTTCACTCAACATGATGGGATCTGGACATCTGGGAACCCAGTGCCTGGGCTCCAGAGACTCTCACCAGGCCAGACCAGGTCCTGGCGGCTTGGACTTGGCTCTTACTCCTCAACCTCCTGCAGCATCTGCCAGGAAAGGGGCCTCTGGAATTGCACTGCTCGCCGCTGCTCCCCACAGCAGGCATTCTGCCCCAGGGAGCTTGTCTATGCCCCTGGTGCCTGCCTCCTCACCTGTGACAGCCCCGGCGGCAATCACTCCTGCCCTGCAGGCAGTGCTGATGGCTGTGTCTGTCCGCCAGGCACGGTGCTGCTGGTAAGTCCAAGAAGGAGCTGCGTGGGGAAGCAGGATGGCCTTCCTTAAGCCAGGGCGCTGCCCTGCTCCCCTCGCACCCCTATACGGTGCCCTTTGTCCCTGCCCTCTGCCCAGGATGAGCGCTGTGTGCCTCCTGACCAATGTCCCTGCCGTCACAGTGGGCAGTGGTACCTGCCCAACGCCACCATCCAGGAAGACTGCAACATTTGGTATGCCCAACTGCAGTGACCTCTAACCCTTTTACCTTGTGGCCCACGGCTCCCCACACATCATCCTTCCCTCCAGCAGAAGGGGTCGGGGTGGTGGGGGCTGGGGTATCCAGACTGGCCTGGGCCGGGGGACCCTGCAGGATCCCTCCACGCTGGGGGCTGCTGAAACTGCCTGGAACCAGGACCAGCTCCCCCGCCCGGATCCAGCCCCCAGGGCCCTGTCTTCAGTGACTCTGTTTCCCCCACCTTGCCCACAGTGTGTGCCAGGGCCGGCAGTGGCACTGCACAGGTCAGCGTTGCAGTGGGCGGTGCCAGGCATCAGGCGCCCCGCACTATGTGACATTTGACGGACTGGCCTTCACCTTTCCTGGGGCCTGCGAGTATCTGCTGGTGCGAGAGGCCAGTGGCCTGTTCACAGTCTCTGCCCAGAACCTGCCCTGTGGGGCCAGTGGTCTCACCTGCACCAAAGCGTTGGCCGTGCGTCTGAAGGGCACTGCTGTGCACATGCTCAGAGGTGGCTGCAGCACTGAAGGGTGACATTGCCAGGGAGGGGCATAGCTGTGTGGCTTCCCAGCTGCACAGGGTGGGCGGGGACGGGGTTCCCTGCATCTGCCCGCTCCTTACCGGTCTTGGCTGCCCTCCATGCCATGGGGTCGGTGCCTCTCCTCCCGGCTGGGACTCATAATACAGGAAGACTTCCAGAAATGAGGCTTCCAGAGGAGTCTAATGATGTGCCAAGGTCACATACGTAGAGAAGTAAAAGGGCTGGAGTGGGGAGCTAGAGAGCCTCATGAGGACCTGGGGGGCCCTTTCCTCCAGGCTGGGCCTGAATGCCTTTCTTGCTCCACAGGCCGGGCAGTGACAGTGAATGGGGTGAGCGTGACACCCCCCAAGGTCTACACGGGCCCTGGGCTGAGCCTGCGTCATGCTGGCCTCTTCTTGCTGCTCTCGACCCGCCTGGGCCTCACGCTGCTCTGGGACGGAGGTCAGGCCCCCGTCCTTCCTCAACCTTCTGACCCGCCTTAGCACCATGGGGTTGGACTCACCCCAAGCTCTTTCTCCCAACACCTGACCCTCCCACCTCGTGGTCTCCCTCCACTAAGCCCCTGACACCTCCCCAGGGCAGATTTTCAGGCTGACAGCCAGGCCGGGACCCTGAGATCTCACCTGACCTCCCCGCCTGGCTGGCACTCGCCTGGTCCTGCACCCAGCCCAGTGCCACCCCTACCTCCCAGCCCATGCAAGAGGTCGGAGTTTCCAAATCAGGTTTTGGCCAGGCGCAGTGGCTCACACCTGTAATCCCAGCACTTTGGGATTCCCTTGAGCCCAGGACTTCCTGTCTATAAAAAATACACAAATTAGCTGGGCACGATGGTGGGCATCTGAAGTCGCAGGTACTTGGGAGGCTAAGGTGGGAGGATTGCTTGAGCCTGGGAGGTCGGGGCTGCAGTAAGCCAGGATCACCTCACTGCACTCAGCCTGGACAACAGAGCAAGAGAAAATGTTTTTAAAAATTAGGTTTTCATAATTATCTTTTTCATCATTATGAAAGCAATCCTTCCACACCAAGGAAACATTGAGAAAATACCAAGTTTTAGAAAGGCGAAATGAAAATAAATCTCCTAACTTCCCGTCACCCAGACACAAGCAGTTGGCATGTTAGAAATGTCACTGCTATTACGGAACAGAGGGAAATCCAGATAACCCTCATATGGACCTGGCTCCGAGCCGCTGGGCCACCCTCCCAGCCTGCGGCCACTGAGGCCAGCACTGCTGGGTCTCACAGACCTCCCTGGAGCCTGGTTTCTCATTGGAATCTGACCTGATGGGAAATTTCCCTTCCTCGAGTCCTTGGTTTGGTGTTAATTAGGAAAATAGGCTCCTACTTCCCACCTTGAGCCCCCCAAATGTAGATCTCTTCATTTCTCATCACCAATCAGCTCCCCCAAAAAGATGTACCCACACCCCCTGGTGGAGGTGGCACCCCATGGAGGTAAAACAGACCCTGGGTCTTCTGGCCCAGATGAGGGCCGGTGGGGTCATTTTTAACCATGCTGCTACCAGGGACTCGGGTCCTGGTGCAGCTGTCCCCTCAGTTCCGTGGTCGCGTGGCTGGGCTGTGTGGTGACTTTGATGGAGATGCCAGTAATGATCTGCGAAGCCGCCAGGGCGTCCTGGAGCCCACGGCTGAACTGGCTGCACACTCTTGGCGCCTCAGCCCCCTCTGCCCTGAGCCAGACCTGCCACACCCCTGCGTGGTGAGTGCGGGCAGGAAAGCAGGAAGGGAGCTTCCTAGAGGCTGAGGGCTGGGGAGGGCGCCCGCTGGTCCCCTGTGCTGGAGACGCCACCTGTGCCTGCAGGTGAACGCACACCGGGCTGGCTGGGCGAGGGCCCGCTGCGGGGTGCTGCTGCAGCCGCTCTTCGCATCATGCCACGCGGAGGTGCCCCCACAGCAGCACTACGAGTGGTGCCTGTACGACGCCTGCGGGTAAGGAGGGGCCGACCTGGAGAGGGGTGGAGGTGAGGGTGCCAGGGTGTCAAGAGGGCGTGCTGGGACTGAATGCTTCCTCCCACAGCTGTGACTCAGGGGGTGACTGTGAGTGCCTCTGCTCAGCCATTGCCACCTATGCAGATGAGTGTGCCCGGCATGGGCACCATGTGCGCTGGCGTAGCCAGGAGCTCTGCCGTGAGTGTGCCCCTCCCTCAGTCCCTGATGCTCAACCCTGCTGCCGGCTCAGCTTCTTGAAAGAGCTTCTCCTGTCCCATGAGGTGGCTGTTCATTCATTCAAGGGCGAGTTGAGCACTGAGTGCTTACTCTGTGCTAGACACTTTTCTAGATAAGCCCCATATGAAAGAACGGCAGCCGAGTAGAGCTGACATGGCACACACTGGCCCAGGAGGGTCTTGGGCAAGGTCTACACCAGACACCCTGTGCCCTCCATGGTGGTCACCTTGGCCAGCCAGCCAGCCTGGTGTGGCTGCATCCCGTTGCCCTTGTGCCTTGGTGATCCAAGCCTCTCTTTTCTCCACCAGCCCTGCAGTGTGAAGGGGGACAGGTGTATGAGGCCTGTGGCCCCACGTGTCCCCCCACCTGCCATGAGCAGCATCCTGAGCCCGGGTGGCACTGCCAGGTGGTGGCCTGTGTGGAGGGCTGTTTCTGCCCTGAGGGGACTCTGCTGCATGGTGCGTAGAGTGAAAAAGGGCGGAGGGGAGGGGGAGTGAGACTGGGAAGGGGCCACCGTGCCCTTTTGCTCTGAGCCTGTACTCTGTGACCTCAGGAGGAGACTGCTTGGAGCCAGCTTCCTGCCCCTGTGAGTGGGGCAGCAACTCCTTCCCACCGGGATCTGTGCTGCAGAAGGACTGTGGGAACTGGTGAGTGAGGTGGGGTCACCTGGAGTAGGGGGACCTATAGAAGGAGCCCTGGGCCAAGCCCAGCCTGTGGCTAATCCCAGGACACTGTGTGCTCAGCACGTGCCAGGAAGGTCAGTGGCATTGTGGGGGTGATGGTGCCCACTGTGAGGAGCTGGTGCCTGGCTGTGCAGAGGGAGAGGTCATGTGCCAAGTGAGTGGGCACTGTGTGCCCCGTGAGTGGCTTTGTGACAACCAGGACGACTGTGGCGATGGCTCTGACGAGGAGGGTGAGTGTCTGCCCATGTGTGGAAGCAACAGGGTTGGTCAGTGCTTGCACATGTAACAGAGTTTCCTGGGTCCCTTGGTGGCTTCCTTAGCTGCTGCTCCCATTGCCAGGGGCTATCTGTGGCTTGGAGGGATGAGGGAAGGGAGGGTATTCTGGTCCCTCTGGGGTTGAGTGCTTCTCTTGGCCCCTCTGGCATCATTCTGAGCCTGCCTGCTTGCCTTGTGCTAGGTTGTGCTGCCCCAGGCTGTGGGGAGGGGCAGATGGCTTGCAGCTCCGGCCACTGCCTGCCCCTGGGCCTGCTCTGTGATGGACAGGATGACTGTGGAGATGGCACGGATGAGCAGGGCTGCCCATGCCCACAGGGCTTGCTGGTCTGTGCCGATGGACGCTGCCTGCCCCCGGCCCTGCTCTGCGATGGGCATCCCGACTGTCCGGATGCCGCTGATGAAGAGTCCTGTCTGGGTGAGTTGTCCCTGCCCTGGAGGCCAGCCTACCCAGCACCCTCTCCCACAAGGCCCATCTCCTGATGAGCCCCGACTTCGCCTGCCCTCTCCTCTGCCAGGTTCCTGCTATGAAGTTGGCCCCCAGGGTGTGGGAGTTTGGACACCCCAAACAGATACAGGGCAGTGCCCGAGGGCCAGCTCTTCTTTTCCGGCTGCAGGGCAGGTGACCTGCATCCCCGGGGAGGTGTCCTGTGTCGATGGCACCTGCCTGGGGGCCATACAGCTGTGTGACGGAGTCTGGGACTGCCCAGATGGAGCCGATGAGGGGCCGGGACACTGCCCCCTCCCTTCTCTGCCCACGCCTCCTGCCGGCACGGTGCCCAGCCCCTCCCCTGGCTCCCTGGACACTATGCCAAGTCCCCTGGCCAGCGCCAGCCCTGGTGAGTATCCTGGAGGGAAGGGGTGGGAAAGCTGGTGGCCAGAAGCCTGGGGGAGAGGACCCTGGGAGCCGCGGAGAGAGGCATTTGTGGCGCTGCTCTGGGATGGAAAGGAGTAGGGCACAGTGGGAGACTCCGGAAGACACTGGAACGAATGAAGTGGAGGGCGTTTGAAAGAGTCCACGCTATTTCCTGGCGTTGGAGGCCTCCCTCCCAGCTGCAGGCAGTCGCGTGGAAATTCTTGGCCCAGGGGAGAGCTTTGGGAAAACCAACAGGGCAGCAACATGCAGGAGGGATTGTTCTTGGGAAGGGGCTGCAGGTGGGTTAGGGCCTTGGCCCAGGAAAGGGCCAAGGGACTTGGAGCAGGGAGGGGAGCGGTGGTGGAGGCGGAAGGGCGAGGCGGGCCTGGGCGCCGTTGGGGGTGGGAGGGCGCTCACCTGCCGAGGGTCCAGCGCGGACGCACCCCGCAGCGCCGCCCTGCGGCCCCTTCGAGTTTCCGTGCGGCAGTGGCGAGTGCACCCCGCGGGGCTGGCGCTGTGACCAGGAGGAGGACTGCGCTGACGGCAGCGACGAGCACGACTGCGGAGGGGCCTGCTCGCCGCACCTCGCGCCCTGCGCCCACGGCCCGCACTGCGTGTCCCCTGAGCAGCTGTGCGACGGCGTGCGGCAGTGTCCCGATGGCTCGGACGAGGGCCCCGACGCCTGCGGTGAGGCTCTTGCGCCCCCGCCCGTGCGCCCCCCACCCCTCGCTGGCCAAGCAGGGGCCCCACCTCTCCCCGAGCACCTGGGCGCAGGCACGGCCGCTAGAGCCATTTAGGCTTGGGGGCACCCGATGCTGGGCCACGTTTGTGTTCTTTGATCTTTTGCGTGAAAACTTTTTGCCCTCCTACCTAAGCCCAGGGGAGAGAAGAAAGGGGCTTTTGTCTTTGCCCACACTTGGGCAAGAAGGGATAAGAGGGTGGGCAGAGGCTCTGCCGGGGTGGGGAGTAGGTCTGTTTGGAGGGGTCCCGCCCTCAGCGTTTTCCCAGCAGAACTGAGCAGAACCTTTGTGTCCCTGCAAGCCAGCCCTGGGGTTCGGCCTACCTCCCCACTAGAGGGAGCTGTCCAGAGGCCCCAGCTCCTCCCAGGCTCGCCTGCCCCGCTGCCTTCCACCCGCCTTCCTGCCCCTCTGCAGGGAGGGGGCAGGAGGGGACAGGAGCAAGCAGGACACTTCTCCTGGTGCCCGCAGGCTCCACCCAGGTGCCTCCGTGCCCTGGCCTCTTTCCCTGTGGTGTGGCTCCGGGGTTGTGCCTGACCCCCAAGCAGCTCTGCGATGGGATCCCAGACTGTCCCCAGGGCGAGGACGAGCTGGACTGTGGTGAGGACACTGTTCCCTGAGGGAGGCCCGGCTGGCTGGCCCCAGGCCCCAGGTCACACCCCCTGCTCACTGTGTCTTTTCTCCTCTTCTTCCCCAGGGGGTCTGCCAGCCCCAGGAGGCCCCAACAGGACAGGGCTTCCTTGCCCAGAATACACCTGCCCCAATGGCACCTGCATAGGCTTCCAGCTGGTGAGGGTGGGACTGGGTGGTGGAGGCGGCAGCACCATGGTGTCCCCCAACATGGGAGCCCTGACCCCACTCCTTCCCCAGGTGTGTGATGGGCAACATGACTGTGGAGGGCCAGGGCAGGCGGGCCCTTCCCCAGAAGAGCAGGGTTGTGGGGCCTGGGGCCCCTGGAGCCCGTGGGGGCCCTGCAGCCGCACATGTGGGCCCGGGGTGCAGGCCCGGAGCCACCGCTGCGCCCCACCCGGCCTCCTGGTGCTGCAGCACTGCCCGGGGCCGGAGCAGCAGTCTCAGGCCTGCTTTATGGCAGCCTGCCCAGGTGAGGGGCAGGGGCAGTGGGGCCTGGATAGAGGAAGGGAGAAGGAGGTCACTAGGCCTTCAGCTCTCCCATGGTCCCCACCAGCTCCCCCTATCCCCCTGCTTCACAGTGGATGGTGAATGGAGCGCCTGGTCCCCCTGGTCTCTGTGCTCTGAGCCGTGCAGGGGCACCATGACGCGGCAGCGGCAGTGCCACCCACCCCAGAATGGAGGCCGCACCTGCACCGCACTGCCCGGAGGCCCGCACAGTGCCCGCCAGACCAGTGAGTGGAAGAGAGGACTGCCCTGCTGGCGGGAGGCCATCCCCTCCACAGAGCTCCCTTCCGTGACCTCTGACTTCCGCTTCCGGCTTCTCTCAGAGCCTTGCCCTCAGGACAACTGCCCCAATGCCACCTGCTCTGGGGAGCTGGTGTTCCGGCCCTGTGCCCCCTGCCCACTGACCTGTGATGACATCTCTGGTCAGGTCATGTGCCCACCTGACCGGCCCTGTGGCAGCCCAGGTAAGGGGGCTCTGGGTCCAGGCTCAGGCTCCAGGCGGAAGGTCTATGGCAACTGAGCTCTCTGCATGGAAGCCTCACCCTGGACCCCCTTTAGGCTGCTGGTGCCCAGAAGGGCAGGTGCTGGGCAGCGAGGGGTGGTGTATGTGGCCCCGGCAGTGCCCCTGCCTAGTGGATGGCGTCCGCTACTGGCCTGGGCAGCGCATCAAGACCGACTGCCGGCTCTGCATCTGCCAAGATGGGCGGCCCCGGCGCTGCCGACTCAACCCAGACTGTGCTGGTGAGGCCCTTCCCTCGGGGTCCCTTGTCCCTCCCTGGACCGCCCGGCTGCGCATCCACCACCTCCTCCAGGCCCTGACTCTTGGCCCTCCCTCAGTGCACTGCGGTTGGTCCTCCTGGTCGCCCTGGGCTGAGTGCCTGGGCCCCTGTGGAAGCCAGAGCATCCAGTGGTCCTTCCGGAGCCCTAACAACCCCCGCCCCTCTGGCCGAGGTCGCCAGTGCCGTGGCATCCACCGCAAGGCACGCAGGTGCTCTGTTCCCCACCCACGGGGAGACCTGCAGGGACCTTGCCTCGCACCCCACCTCCCACTTAGGAAGCTTCCTTCGTGCCCCTTCCACATGCACCACACACACCCCCAGTTCAGAACCCCTGCCCTGTTCCTCTACCCGTTTAAACCCCAGGAGTCCCAGCACCTCTTTGGGAAGCCCTGGCCTTCTCCTGCTTTAGTTTTATGCCCTCTGGGTCCTGAAGGTGGGTAGACAGAGCCCATAGCTGCAGCTTGACAAACTCAGCTTGAATTCCTGGGCTGAGGCTTGCAGGGGGCTATTGCCGTATCTGCCTCCCCAGCCCCCTCTGGGACCTGCTGCCTGGCTGCAGCGCTGGCCCAAATTACTTCCCTGGCCTTCTTCTGGGCCAGTTGCAGTGCCTCAGGTGCAGGGCCAGAGTGGGCTTATAGGGTGGCCAAATGTCCCAGTTTGCCCAGGACTTTCTCAGTTTTATCACAGAAAGTCCCAAGTCCCGGGAATGCCATCAATCTAGGCAAACCAGGAGGGTTGTTGACCCTGAGCAAGCCCCTCACCAGGCCAGGGACACCCCTCCCTTCTCAGGTGCCAGACGGAGCCCTGTGAGGGATGTGAGCACCGGGGCCAGGTCCACCGTGTCGGGGAACGCTGGCGTGGGGGCCCCTGCAGGGTGTGCCAGTGTCTGCACAACCTCACCACACACTGCTCACCCTACTGCCCACTGGGCAACTGTCCCCAGGTGAGGGCAGTGGGGTGTGTGGTGGGCAGAGCTTGAGGGTGTGTGGAGGCCGGGAGAGTGGGTTGGGGATGGGCAGGTGCCCTGACCTCTGCGCCTCCACAGGGCTGGGTCTTGGTGGAGGGGACAGGAGAATCATGCTGCCACTGTGCCCTACCTGGTGAGTGTGCCTGGGGAATGTCAGAGAAGCCCCAGGGGAGGAAGATCAAACGGTGGGGTGTCAGAGGGAACCAGGGGCACTGAGTGTGGATGGCTGGATACCCCAGCCTCAGGGTGGCGGGAAGCCTGAGTTCTGCATGCCAAGGGAAGTGGGGACCATCAAGTGGGAAGGCTTCTCTCTGCCCTCCCTCTCCGCCTGCCTCCCTGTGCTCTGGGAGCTTTCTGCCTCCCCGATGGTGCCACCTTTGAGGGTGCCCTCTTTCCTCTGGTTCTGCTTGGCCAGGTCTGGTTGCTTTTCCCCTCAGGGCAGCCAAGATAAAGTTAAGTTGGACTTTTCAAAAGTGTCTTTGCCTGGAAATGGGTTATAAATGAAACAGGAAAATACAAAGGCTTGAAAACAGATGCATTTATGGGTCCAGCTTTCTTTCTTTCTTTTTTTTTTTTTTTTTTGAGACAGGGTCTTGCTCTGATGCCCAGGCTGGAGTGCAGTGGTGTGATCTCAATTCACTGCAACCTCTGCCTCCTGCCTTCAAGTGATTCTTGTGCCTCAGAGTCCGGAGTAGCTGGGGCTAGATGTACGCCACCGTGCCCAGCTAATTTTCATATTTTCAGTAGAGAGTTTCACCATGTTGACCAGGCTGCAGCTTTCTTATCCTAAAAGTGCATCCACTAGTTGCTGAGGTTAAAACAGAACAAGCATACTCAGTTGCACAGGTTGTTCACTGTGCAAGTTAGCTGGTGATTGGGGCCTGGACTTCAGCCCCCAGAGCTGCTTTCATACTAAGCCAGCCCCTTTCTGATGCCCACAAAGGTGCCTTTTTGGTGACAGCATCCCAGGATGAGGAACTGCGGTTGCTGGGTCCTGGGCCTAAAGTCATTCCACCCTGGCAGTTTTACTCTATGTTCCCTAAATATTCGGTGGAAGTGAAAGCCCCCAGTTCACACCAAGGGAAGGAGGAGGGACCTTTCCCAGTGAGGAGGTTGCTCCTGGGAAGTCAGCATTGAGAAAGTGCTCTAGGAGGTAGGGAGAGGCCTGAGTGCTGGCCAGGATCTGTGAGCCTCTCAGTCTCTCCTTCCTGACCCTGAAGTCTCCTCCCACAATAGAGAACCGGACAGTCCAGCCCATGGCCACTCCCACCGCAGCTCCGGTCCCCAGTCCCCAGATTGGATTCCCTTTGGCCACTTACATTCTGCCTCCGCTGGGAGGTAAGAGCCACGTGCCATGCAGTGCAGTGCTGAGAGGGTCCATACTGCCCAGGGATTGTCCAACCTGGGAGGGGAACAGGACCTTGGGGACATCCTACTTGCCCTTCACACAGTGGATTGTCATCCTAACGATCTGGGTGTCATTCCGTCTTAAGTTCCCTCTCTCGATTCTTCCCTCTTTGGGCCAAGGTCACTTGTGTGGGCCTTTCACATCCCCCAGGTCCCCATGAGACTTCCTAACCGTGTCCCTGCAGGCTCCTACCGCCCTCTGTCTTCCCCTGCTCCAGCCTCTCTCTCTCTTCTGCACCCAGACCCCTGCTATTCTCCACTGGGGCTGGCCAGACTGGCCAAGGGGAGTCCGCATGCATCGTCCCAGCAGCTGGAACACCCCACCTGGGCTGCCCTCCTGGGGGCTCCCACCCAGGGGCCTGGCCCTCAGGAATGGCGCCCTGGAGAGGATGCTTATGCCAAGTGGCACACCCAGCCCCATTTCCTGCAGCTGGACCTGCTTCGGACCCGGAACCTCACTGGTCAGTGGTGGGGGTCAGTGCTCCAGGGGAAGGCAGTGATGGTGTGTGGGAGGTGGGTGTAGCTTCTTTAGCTCTGACCTCTGCTCTTGCCCTGGCCCCTCCCCAGGCATCGTAATGCCAGAGACTGGCTCCTCCAATGCTTATGCCACCAGCTTCTCACTCCAGTTCAGCAGCAGTGGTCTACATTGGCATGACTATCATGACATCCTGCCTGGCATCTTGCCCCTGCCCAAGGTACCACCCACCCAAGGCCCACAGGGCCAGTGGCTCACCATGCCCTTTTGTGGGTTCCATAGTCTCCGTCCCCAAGGGCCTTCCAGTCTCGCCAGGGGCATTTCCTGCATTCGATGCTGGTTGAGCACCTGGGGAGTAGCAGGGACTGTGCTCTGCGGAGCTGAGGCTTGGGTGCCAGTGTCACATGGATGCTGGAAACCGTCCAAGTGGCTCAGACTCAGGGCAGGTATGTGAGGTCCACGAGGGAGAGAGGGTGGGGATACGCCAAGTTCACAGAGGGCCTCCAGGAACCCAGACCCAGGCAGGTCTTTGTGGAGAGCAGCCTGGGCACATCCCTGCCCTCAGGGGGTTTGTATCCTTCCCGGAGACAAACCCTGTGAAGCAGCAGGAATCAGTCCATGCTGTGTGTTAAGTCTTAACTATTTCAGGAGCCCCTTCTCTGTGCCAGGTGCTGGGCCAGGCCCTGGGGACACAGCAGTGAACAGGACCTAGCCCTTGCCCTCGGGGCACCTCCAGCCCTGCGGGAGGAGCTCGGTTCGGGACCAGCTCCCTCCAGCCTTGAGAGACCCAAATGCCGACTGCCAGGGTGGGGGGCATGGCTCTGGGAGGGGCCGTGAAAGCTGGGGGAAAAGTGGGGTCACTCAGAAAGTCACAGGGTCAGCCTGAGCAAGAGGTGGAGCTCCATCAGCAGCATCCTCTGCCGGCAGCTTCTCCCCAGAAACTGGGACGACCTGGACCCCACAGTATGGACCTTTGGCCGGATGGTGGAGGCGAGGTTTGTCAGGGTGTGGCTCCACGATGACCACCACAGCGATGGCCCCCTGCGGGTGGAGCTGCTGGGCTGCGAGCCAGGTACAGGTGGCGCGGGGGTGGGCAGGGCAGGAGAAAGAGGGCTCACGGCTGGAGCCCTCAGCCATATGTCACCCGTGCAGGGTCTCCGCTGGCACCTCCGTGCCCAGGGGTTGGGCTCCGCTGTGCCAGTGGCGAGTGTGCCCTGAGAGGGGGCCTGTGCAATGGAGTTCTGGACTGTGAGGATGGCTCGGACGAGGAGGGCTGTGTGCTGCCGTCTGAGGGCACTGGCAGGTATGCTGTGCCCAGCTGTGCCGCTCACACCCTTGGCCCAGCCTTCCAGGGGACAGCCATGTGGGAGGGGCCCGGCACTGCCTTCACCCCCGGGTGCGCAGACCCTGCATGCCGAGGAGCTGCAGCCGGGCGCCTTTGAGGCCCTGTCCCACCTGGATTCTATGATTCCCTGCCTTTCTCGTAGTTGATTCAGGGGTTCTCCGAGTGTGGGTCCTGGACCAGCAGCCTTGGCAGCACCTGGAGCTTGTTAGAAGGGCAGGTTCTCAGGCCGCCCAGGCCTGCAGGGGTAGGGCGCGGCAATGTGCATCTTACAAGCCCCCCAGGAGATTTTAACCCACAGTCAAGTTGGAAGCCACTGTTGGGAACATCACCTTGGTCCAGCCTTGGCAGGCAGAGTCCTTCCTGAATGCCCAGCCCAGCAAAACCTCCAGGCCCAGCCAAAGAACACTGATGCCCCTGCCTGGATGGGGACACTGGCACTGGGAGGGTCCCTGGAGCCCTTTTGGCTATTTTTCTCCCCAGAGTCCATTCCACAGCCAAGACCCTGGCCCTCTCCTCCGCCCAGGTGGGGCAGCTGCTGCACTGGCCCAGGGAGGTGAGTGCAGAGCTTTGGGCCCGGAGGGTGGAGTGAGGGGACAGGGACCCCACCTCATGGCTCCGCCAACCCTGCTCCTGCGCCAGCCGCGGCGTCTCCCCTCTCCGCAGCATTTCTGCCTGCGTGTTCCTTGGTGCTGCTCTCAGCCAGGCCCTCAGGTGCTTTCCCAGTGCCAGGCAGAGAGCTGGGGGCTGGGGCGACACAGAGGTGCAGATGTGCCAGCAGATCAAGGGCCTGGAGGGGTTTGGGGACAAGAGAGGCCTGCACCCCGGTAGGGAGCATATGCCAATGGGGCAGGTACCAGAGCAACTGGTGCTCAGAGCCAAAAAGAGTGCTGTGCCTGGGTTCCCAGGGGCTTCCCGGACAAGACTTGAGGGATGAAGAGGGGTGTCCGTAGTGTGGAGGAGAAGGGGTGGAGCAGCTTCCCACCTGGAACGGCTTGGTCAGGAACCCAGGGTGTGTGGGTGGGGGGCACATGTGCATTGAGTGTGGGGAAGGGGAGTTTGGGGGGCAAGAGCTGAAATAGATCGCCCTGGTGGGCCGGTGAGAAAAAGGTCCCTGAGCTCCTGGAGGGCAGCGGGCTTGTGCCTGGAGGCGCAGTCGCATCCTCAGTTCTGCCCTGGGCTGCGGGGAGGAAGGTGGACAGGAGGCATTGCTGGGACTGTGAGCACCCAGGCTGCATCCTCAGTGGACCGGAGCTGCCCTCGGGGCCTGGGGCTGTGTGGGGTGCTGAGCCGTCTCCCTCCGCAGGGCCTGGCAGAGACAGAGCACTGGGCTCCCGGGCAGGAGTCCTCCGTGGCCCCAGCAGGTGTGTGCACAGACTCCAGCCCCTCCCCAAACCCTCGTCCCACCTGTTCTTCCAGAGCTGGTGCAATTACATCTCAGGGGTTCAAATCCCCTGACCCCTGACTTCCCCACAACCGAGAGGGCCACAGGCTTAGCTCAGGGAGGAGACACAGGTCACCTTGGACATGGCCAGGTCCTGCCGCTGCCCACCCCCTGGGGTTCCAAGATATGGGGGCTGTAGGTCGGCGGGACGGGTGGCTCCTGGCCAGCTCCCAGGACTGAGCCTATGCCCTGTCATGTGGCTGCCTCCCCAGAGGCCTGGTCAGGACGGTTTCCCCTATGCGCGTGGGAGGCTGCCTGGTCCAGCCCACACTACCTCTGCTCACCATCCATGCAGCCAGGCCCCGCTTTCTGAAGCATTTGCTGGCAGCAAATGTCTCTTAAGTGGGCAAGGGGGTTGGATGCCATCACCAAGTTAGCATGCTCCTATGTAAGACAAGGCAGGGGCTCTGCCTGGTCGTGAACCAGCCTCCCTTGAGCTACCTGGAGCTAGCTGATCATTCACCTGCCTGTTAGCCAGCAGAGAGCTGCCTCCTGGAGGGCCTGCCCTGTGGGGATAGGGGGTGGTAAGAGGGATTTGGTGTGGGGGGTTCTTGCCCTCATTTCTAGCTCCTAAGGGAAGGACCTGGGTGAGGCTTGGGGCAGCAGGGGCTGGAGAGAAAGGAGGGTGAGGATGCCAGGGCCGCTCTTTCATTCTAGCTGGCCCTCCCCTGGGCCTCACTATGCCACCTGCTTTTCCCCATCTGTGACACTAGGAGGACTTACAGACAACTTCTGTGGCCCCTCCCTGTGAGTGCTGATGAAAGTTATTCAGAAGCCTGGCCGGACTGTTTCTGTGTCTTGTAAAAAGGCAGACAAAGCACCACCCCCCCCTCAGATCCATAGCATGCAGACCCATGGGATACATTCTAATTTCGTTCTAAGTCTGGTTCTACCAAAAAAAGAAAAAGAAAAAAAAAAACTGTCTTTGAGTGAGATGAGTGAGTCTCTTGCCAGAAAATGAAACTCGAAACCGTTTTCACTATAGCTGCCAGGAAGCCCAAAATCAGTTTTTTGTCGTGTCGTTATTTGTTTGTTTGTTTGCTTACGACAGAAGCAATGAACTCATCCTGAGTCTCTGGCAGTGTTGACTCCAGCTGCTGCTGTGTTAAAATGACCTCAGTTCTTTCTCTCCCTAAAGACCTTATTTTATAGTGAGTTTGAAGTTGGAAGTTGCCATGTGTTTCTTCTTGGGAATAGAATAAAAATCTCAGATCAAAACAGGTCTTCTACTTTCAGCCAAAGCCCTTCTTGTGCTCCTTGGATTTTTTGATCCGAGGCCTCTCAGAAAGTGCGGTGTGGTCCGCAGTACCTGTGATTACTTTGCACCACCCAGAACCCTGGGATACCCTCTTGAGGACCCACGGCTTCCTTTTCTAGGAGGGGCAGCTGGGCAAGCCTCACCTCCCTCCACCTCCACCCACAGAGACAAGGCCCATGAGTTCTGGCCCAGCCTCCAGAGTGCCTCACCATGGGGAATCCATGCAGACAGTGACCACCAGCCCCATGTCCCAGATGGAGGCCAAGACCCTGCCACCAGGAATGGCAGCTGTGACGATCCTGCCCCCACACCCAGTGACTCCAGTGACCCCTGCTGGTAAGGCGCCAAGCCCTTCTACCTGTGTGCAAAGGCTCTGTCAGCCCACCTTCCCTGTGAGAGGGACAGAGGCCCTTTGTTCAAGGTCACACAGCTCAAGGTCATTTTGGGGAGGACCCAAGCTTCCTAGCCCAGTTTACCCTTTTTCTATTATCTCAGGATAGGCAGAGTGGGGCACAGAAGATGTCAAGAGGAGCGAGGTTGGGGGCTTCAGAGAGGTGGCGAAAGAGAAAGGACAGGGCAGGCTGAGTGACCGCTCAGCTGGTGGCGTTGTGCCCACAGGCCAGAGCGTCGCCCCAGGGCCCTTCCCGCCTGTGCAGTGTGGCCCTGGCCAGATGCCTTGCAAGGTGCTGGGCTGCGTGGAACAGGTGCAGGTGTGTGATGGCAGGGAGGATTGCCTCGACGGCTCCGATGAGAGGCACTGTGGTGAGCTTCCAGAGGGCCTGCTGTCCTATAGGCAGTGGGTGGCAAGAGGATCTTCAGGGTAGGAAAGTCTCTGCCCCCATTTCTAGCTCATATTGAAAAGGGTCTGGGAGAGGCTTGGGCAGCAGGGATTGGAGAGAATGAGTAAAAACAGGAGTGGAGTGTGTTTGTCTTTGGGGTTGGTCAGTAGGGGGAAGAGGATAGGCCTTGGGTCTCAGCCTGTTTCATGAAACCTGCTTGACCTTTGAAGAGGCTTATCTACTCACTCACCCATTCAACCGTCTACCCACCCCTCTATCCACCTATCCATTTGTCTACCCACCCTTCCACCCATTACCCCACCCATTCATCCATCCATCTACCTACCCCTCTATTCATGTATTCATCAGCCACCCATCATCTGTCCACCCACCCATCCATCCATCCATCCATTCATCCACCTATCCAGCCAGACACCATGCATCTGTCTGCCCATCCATCCATCCATCTATTCACGCATCCATCCATCAATCCATTCATCCATCCATCAGCCACCCATCTGTCTACCCACCCATCCATCCATTGATCCACCCACCCATCCAGCCAGCCACCATGCATCGATCTACCCATCCATCCATCAGTCCATTCATCCATCCATTCATCATCCATGAATTCATCCATCTAAATCCATCCACCTACCCCTCTATCCATGTATTCATCAGCCACCTATCCATCCATCCAGCCACCCATTTGTCCATCTACCCATTCATCTGTCCATCAAGTCACCCATCCATCCATCAATTCATCTATCTATCTGTCCATCAGCCACCCATCCATCCATTCATCCATCCATCCACCCATCCACCCACCCATCTATCCACCCATCCATCCATTCATCCATCTACCCACCCCTCTATCCATGCATCTGTCAGCCACCCACCCATCCATCCATCCATCCATCCATCCATCTGACACCCACCCATGCATCTATCAGCCACCCATCCATTCACCCATCAATTCATCTACCCCCCACTATCATCCATTCATCAGCTACCCATGCATCCATCTACTCACTGATCTACCCATCCATCCATCCATCCATCCACCCATCCATCCATTCATTCACCTACCCATACACCCATCCATTAGTCTATTCATCCATCCACCTACCCATCTATCCACCTATCTATCCATCCATCTACCCACCCATATGTCCATCCCTTCATTTATCCATCCATCCATCCAATCATCCATGCAAAGTAGATCACTATGACCAAAGCTTAGTGTTCCAAACATGGCAAAAGAAATCAAATGTTAATCAGTCACAAGAACGGCTCCCCCCCAGGGTGTACGCATTCAGGAAGAAGCTACCCTAGAATCTAGAATCTCTGTGTGAGAGCCTGTGTACACCAAAGACTCCATGACCTCACCAACACGTAGTGGAAGGAAGCCTGCTCTGGGCACGGCATGCAGAAGGCATCAGGAGGAAGCGAAGACAAGGGCCTTCAGTCAGAAAGTTCATTTCAGCTCTTGGCCTGAGTTGAAGGGGCTGAGTGTATTGTCCAGCCAGGGATCTACTCATGTGGCTCCCTTCTCTCCCTGCCTTGTGGGCAGTAAGCACTGTGCCCTTCACGGTGCCCACCACGGCCCTGCCTGGGCTTCCAGCCTCAAGGGCCCTCTGTTCCCCGAGCCAGCTGAGCTGTGGCAGTGGGGAGTGTCTGTCCGCTGAGCGGCGCTGTGACCTGCGGCCCGACTGCCAGGACGGTTCGGACGAGGATGATTGTGGTATGTGCCAGCTGGGGCAGGAGCAACCCTGAGGGCCCCCTCCTGCGTGAGCCCCTCTGAGCCCCGGCCCCCATGCCTCTGCAGTGGACTGCGTGCTGGCCCCCTGGTCTGGCTGGAGCAGCTGCAGTCGCACCTGTGGCCTGGGCCTCACCTTCCAGCGCCAGGAGCTGCTGCGGCCTCCTCTGCCAGGGGGCAGCTGCCCTCGAGACCGGTTCCGAAGCCAGTCCTGCTTCGTGCAGGCCTGCCCAGGTAACCCTGCACCCCAGCCTTTCTCAGGAAAGCCCCTGCTCCCAGGGGCAAATGGGGAAGCCCCCCGCCCAGTCTACTCAGGAAGCTTAGGTGGGAAACCTGGGGTGGGTTTCTATCCGAGACCCTCCCAGCTGGCCCTACCTCTCTTTTCCTGCCTGAGCCGAGACTCAGGTTCTTGTGTATATCCTGGGAATAACAGTCATTCTTGCCTCCGAAGGCACTGCAAGGATTCAGGGAGATGGTATGTGAGGGTGTTTGGAGCCGGGCCTCAGATGTCGGCCAGCTGTGCCACTTGTCCTTGGGCTCCATGCTGAAGGCCTTGTCGCTCTTTTGTTCCTTGAATCTGAGGGAGGGGCCCCCACTCATCTCTGTGCATGGCAGAGAGGGGATCCCCACACGGGGGCCTCTTCAGACCCACCCTGGCTCCTCCCTGACTGGGGTGGCCCTACAGTTGCCGCTGCCATCAGGGCAGCTCTCCCCAGGATTCCGGTGGGCCCAGCCCTTTCCCGGGGAGTTGAGTTTTGTCCTGGGAGGCACCTGGAGCCCTTCCCCCAGGCACCTGCCACCTATGGGAGGTTTCCTGGGACAGAAGAGGAGCTGCGGAGTGCCCAGGGGAGAGCCCTTGGCTGCCTCGCTGGCCACTGCCCAGGCCTGGGGAGGCAGGGAGTCCTGGCTGCGGCCACTCTCTCATAGCCTGTGTCTCCTGGGCCTGTCCTGGTAGAACCATGTCCTTCCTTCCCCAACAGTGGCTGGGGCGTGGGCCATGTGGGAGGCCTGGGGACCCTGCAGCGCCTCCTGTGGGGGTGGTCATCAGAGTCGCCAGAGGAGCTGTGTGGATCCCCCACCCAAGAATGGTGGTGCCCCCTGCCCCGGGCCCTCCCAAGAGAGGACACCCTGCGGCCTGCAGCCCTGCTCAGGTGGCACAGGTAAGGGGGAGCTGGGCTGGGGGCAGGGAGAGGTTGGGCCTCCCAGCACCCACGCTCACCTGGCACCCATCTCCCACCAGACTGTGAGCTGGGCCTTGTGTATGTGAGTGCTGATCTGTGCCAGAAGGGGCTGGTGCCCCCATGCCCACCCTCCTGCCTGGATCCCAAGGCCAACAGAAGCTGCAGTGGGCACTGTGTGGCAGGTGAGGCAGACCTGGCCTGCAGGGGGTGTGTGAGTAGACCACCAGGTCCACCGGCTCCCAGTCTCCAGCTTCCCCTCCCCTCTGTGCCCCTTGGGGCTGAGTGTCCTCTTCCACACACTCCCAGGATGCCGCTGCCCCCCAGGGCTCCTCCTGCATGACACTCGCTGCCTGCCTCTCTCTGAGTGCCCCTGCCTGGTGGGTGAAGAGCTGAAGTGGCCGGGGGTGTCCTTCCTCCTGGCCAACTGCAGCCAATGGTGAGGGTGGCTGCACCAGGGAGGGCACGGTGCTGGGGTCTCCCCAGCCCTGACCAGTTCCTCAGCCTTTCCCTCCCCTGCAGCGTGTGTGAGAAGGGGGAGTTGCTGTGCCAGCCAGGGGGCTGCCCCCTGCCCTGCGGCTGGTCTGCCTGGTCCTCCTGGGCTCCCTGCGACCGCTCCTGTGGCTCTGGAGTGAGGGCCAGGTTCAGGTGTGCGATGATGATGGGATGGGCCCAGTGTGAGAAGGAGTGCTAGGGGCAGGAAGGGAGGAGCCAGGCCAGCCCTGAGGGGGCGGGAGAGGGGAGATGGTGGACAGGGGATGAAGGATGAGAAGGCAGGAGTGAGGGTGGGGAGAGAGCAGAGAAGGCGCTCAGGGCTGCCTCTCTCCCCAGGTCTCCCTCCAACCCTCCGGCAGCCTGGGGGGGTGCCCCCTGTGAAGGCCACAGGCAGGAACTGCAGGGCTGCCACACAGAGTGTGGAACAGGTATAGCCAGGAGCCCGGGCACAGAAGCCCCCTTCCTCCTCCCAGTTCTGTGCCCTGGGAACACATGGGATGGGACCAACTGACCACTCTACGTGAGGGATCGGTAACGCCTCCGAAGTCTGAGAGGCAGCCCTTGAATTGGCCTTGGCAGAGGGGGCTTTGACAGGAGAGGCAGAGGCTTCTGCCCAGACTGCCCCAGTGCCAGGAGCAGGTTGGCCTGGATGGAGCAGGCAACTGCAGAGCCGGTCAAGAGAGGCAGGGCTGGCTGGGCTGAGGGAGGCTGGCAGCAGCATTTAGAGGCCAGATGAAGGTGCCAGGTGGTTTCCCTCTTTCCATGCACCGGCTGCTCCTCAGGCCGTGCCTGTGCCAGTGGAGGTCTCCGCAGAGCAGGCTGAGCCTACCTGGTGTGTAGGGCGATGGGACGAGGTGGGTTGGGGAGAGGTGGCAAGGGGGAAGGAAGAGGAGGAGGGGAGGGGATGGGGAAGAGAGGCAGGGTGCATCCAGGGCGTCTGGGCCAGGCTCTTGGAGTAGGAGGGAAAGAGGGGCCAGTGGGGAGTGGTTGGTGGGACAGTGACAGTGTCCACAGGGAATCTGAAGCTTCCAGCATAGAAGGATCAGGAAGCATTAATCTGGGGGAAACCCAGGATTGGTGGTGGTCCTGCTGAGGTGCTGGCCGAGTCCAGGAGAGAGGTGTGGGAATGCAGCTGGGCCCAGGTTCCCAGGAGGCTCTGTGCTCGGCTCCTAAGGGTGAGAAGTGGGGCTGGAGGCTGGATGTGGTGGCTCATGCCTATAATTCCAGCACCCTGGGAGGTCAAGGTGGGAGGACTGCTTGAGGCCAGGAGTTCAAGACCAGCCTGGGCAACATAGAGAGACTCCATCTCTAAAAAATAAAAAAAAATTAAAATGTAGCTGGGCATGGTGGCGCATGCCCATGGTCCAAGCTCCTTCGGAGGCTGAGATGGGAGACCACTGAGCTTAGGAGGTAGAGGCTGCAGCAAGCTATAAGCATGCCACTGCACTCCAGCTGACAGATCCTGTCCCAACCCCTAGAAAAGCAGAAAACAAGGTGGGGCTGAAGAGTGGGGTTCCCAGCAAGCGAGCTGAGAAGGGGCAGAGGCTGCACCCTGAGTCCAGAGCAGCCTCCCTCCTCCTTGTGAGCCCTCTTCTGCCCCCTAGTTTCTCTGACCTCACCCAGGCTCTCCAACCCTCCCCAGCCCTGCCAGGAAACACCTTTGCATAAATGGCTTGTCCTGTCCCCCTCTGCAGAGGTGCTGGGCTGGACGCCCTGGACTTCCTGGTCCTCCTGCTCCCAGAGCTGCCTTGCTCCCGGAGGGGGCCCTGGCTGGCGCAGTCGTTCCCGACTCTGCTCCAGCCCCGGGGACACGTCCTGCCCAGGAGAGGCCATGCAGGAGGAGCCCTGCAGCCCCCCTGTATGCCCAGGTATTCCCCCTCGGGCCCAGGTGTGGCTTGGACGTGGGGGTGAGATGAGGAGCAAAGAAAAATGCCCCCTTGAGCCAGTTCTAAACGCCTGGGAGGGTCCAAGGGTTGGAGCAAACCTGGCTGTTGTCCTTAAGCCTCCCCCGCCACAGCATCACCCAGGAAGCCAGCCTGAGTAGTAGATGTTGGTGGGGACTGGATCCTGCAGTTAAGATTCTTCAAGCCACACAACTCCAGCCCCACCATGCCCTATCCCGGCCTGTCTTTGTCTGTGACCCTGGACTCGGCTCTTCCTGGCAGTGCCAAGCGTCTGGGGTCTGTGGGCTCCCTGGTCCACCTGCTCAGCCCCCTGTGATGGCGGCATCCAGACACGCGGGCGCAGCTGCTCCAGCATAACTCCGGGGGACACCGCGTGCCTCGGACCCCACAGTCAGACCAGGGACTGCAACACGCAACCCTGCACAGGTACCAGATTCCCTGCCTGTTCTCCAGCGGGTCTCCCTGGCCCAGCTTCTGGGGATTTTGACCTTTTCCCCACCCTCACCTTCACCCGTCACCGCCCTCTGACTCCAGGCCAGATGATGTCTGCAGCTAAGGGAGCCTGGGATTTCCTGTGTCTCCTCTAGCTCCCTGCCTCTCCCACCTGCCACTGAGGACCAGATCCCAGCGGCTTTCACCCCTCAGGCTCTTTGCTCTTTTGTGTTATGCATGTTGCTTGCATAAAGAAACCACCAGGCAGGCTTCGTGTGGGCAACGAGGCTTAGAGCTTGGGTGCAAGTGGGCCAAGTCTGAGAAAGGAATTAGGCGAGGGGAGTAGGAAAGGGAACTGGTTATACAGGTTGGGGCAAATGGTCAGTTAAAGGTGGTCGTCTATTTTACGGAGGGGGAGGGTGTCACAGGGTGCATGGTTATCTATTACAAACAGGCATGATCATAAGGGTGGGGGTTATCGGTTGCAAGCAGAGGGGAGGATGCAGTAAATTACATAGTTACTGGGGTGGGGGTTTTGAGAAACCTCGTGTCTGAGGGGAATCTCACAAGGCTGAGCAGGAACAATAGTGGAAGGTCGCAGGGGGAGAGCAATCAGTTGAGGCAGGAGCTAGTTGTTTCACCTCTCTTTATGGGCATCTGGTTACTTCAGACTTTCTGGCTCCTGGAGACCATCCAGAGGTGTACGGG
This sequence comes from Cacajao melanocephalus, assembly GCA_963573385.1. NCBI lineage: Eukaryota > Metazoa > Chordata > Mammalia > Primates > Pitheciidae > Cacajao > Cacajao melanocephalus. Next base: position 25,588 of record CAUYLG010021992.1, read on the forward strand.
CAGATCACCAAGGCTATAAGGGCCAGGCTTGGACCTGGAGGCCTGACACCCTGGTGGAAGCAAGCCTCCTTCCCCGGAGAACAGGCTCCCCAAGGGAGTCAGACGGGGCTTCCTCAGGGCAGAACACACTCAGGGCCAGAATCATGGGGGAGCAGAGCTCACACTTTGAAGCCCCTGGCCCCTTTCACACTCTCCCTTGTCCTCTGAGCGCTCCTCCTATCCCAGATGATTATAGTCCTCATGATCTATTCTCAAGAATATTTGTATTAAAGTGGATCAAAGCCATGACTGTGTACTGGTGCCATCCCAAACACTGGAGCAAAGCTATGAGGGTAGGGGCAGGAGGGGTGGCTTCTCAGGCAGAGTCCTGCCTGGCAGGCTGCCACCCCATGCCCTGCTTGCAGGTTCCCTTCCACCCCTCTGCCTCCCTTCCCTTCCTTTCCCTCCTGCCCCTGCGGAGACCTATTTTGTCTTCCTATCCAGCCCAGTGCCCAGAGAACATGGTGTTCCGCTCAGCAGAGCAGTGTCGCCAGGAGGGGGGTCCTTGCCCTCGGCTGTGCCTGACGCAGGGCCCTGGGATAGAGTGTACAGGCTTCTGTGCCCCTGGCTGCACCTGCCCCCCTGGTCTCTTCCTGCACAACGCTAGCTGCCTGCCCCGCAGCCAGTGCCCCTGCCAGCTACATGGGCAGCTCTATGCATCAGGAGCCATGGCTCGCCTGGACTCCTGCAACAACTGGTGGGTCACAGCGTGGCGGCAGCATGGGAGAGGGGCCGGGGCTCTAGAGGTGGGCAGGTGTGGACTCCCTTTCACACACACACTTCATGGGGGGTGCTCTGTTCCCCAAACATGACACAGCAGCCACGGGTGCCAGGCAGGGCCCTGAGAATACTGGAGTGAATGGTCATCCCCATTCGACTTATGGGAAGATTGGGTCTCAAATCGATGGAGAGATTTATGATAGAACTAGTGATGGGAGAGGGTCTTCTACCTCTCATCACAGCTTTCTCTAGTTCTCTTTCCTGAGTATCATTTCCTGCCTGGGATCCACTTGATTTCTGCTCAGAAACATTCAAGTGCCCAGAACCCAGAGCTGACACCAGGATCTGCCAGCAGAGGGTGCTCTAAGCCATTTCCCTCTTTTTTTCTCTTTCACTTCATTTCCTTCATTTTCTTTTCTTTTCTTTTCTTTTTTTTTTTTTTTTTTTGAGACGGAGTCTCACTCTGTTGCCCAGGATGGAATGCAGTGGTGCGATGTCGGCTCACTGCAACCTCCGCCTCCTGGGTTCAAGCAATTCTCCTGCCTCAGCCTCCCTAGCAGCTGGGATTCCAGGTGCCCACCACCATGCCTGGCTAATGTTTGTATTTTTAGTAGAGACCGAGTTTCACCAGGGTGGCCAAGCTGGTCTTCAACTCCTGACCTCAAGTGATCCACCTGCCTCAGCCTCCTGCCCCTCCTTCAATTTCCTCCTCCTTCCTTCTTCCTCCTTCCTGTCCTTTCTCACTGTTCATCTCTCCGATCTTTTTCTGGGACCTCAGTATTTAATAAATAGGCTTTAAAACACATATTGGAGAGGACAGCCAGTGTGCAGAAGGACCCAGTTTTCCCTCCTAGGAACTCCGGCTCTCTCTAAGTCCCTCTTAACATGGCCCTGGCCCTCAAGGTCATTTCCCAATAAATACAAATGGACGGAACCTTGGGACACAGGACAGCACAGTGCCTGGGCGTCGAGGGGCCCATTGAGGGTGCATCATGAACTTTTCGGGGGACACAGGCAGCAAGCTTCATGCCCTAGACCCTCGGATTTCTCTTCTGCGGTGGTCTCAGCTGCTTCCTCGGGGGCAGGGGCTGCCTGTGGCCATGATGGCCGAGTGGAGCCTCACTGGCCCCTGTCCCTGCAGCACCTGTGTCTCTGGCGCGATGGTGTGCACCTCGGAGCCCTGCCCAGGTACTTGGGCACGGGAATTGGGCGGTGGTGGGTCCTCAGGGACCATAGGGAGTTTGGACCCCTTCTGAGATCAACTCCTGGGAGCTTGGTGGTGCCCAGGGAAGTCAGGGTGTGAGAAGACTGACCTGGCTTCACACACTGCCCTCTGCCCCCCATGCCCTGGCAGTGGCCTGTGGCTGGAGCCCCTGGACCCCGTGGAGTCTCTGCAGCCGCAGCTGCAACGTGGGCATTCGACGCCGCTTCCGCGCAGGCACTGCACCTCCAGCTGCCTTTGGGGGTGCTGAGTGCCAGGGCCCCACCATGGAGGCTGAATTCTGCAGCCTGTGGCCATGTCGAGGTGAGAGCTAGGACTGAGGTCCTGAGACCTCCTTAAATAACCTTCTAGAAAGAAGCCAAGAAGACTCCCATCACCCCCCACCCTGGACCTCCAAAGAAGTGCAAGAGACTTCGCTAAGAGATGCCACTAAGAGGTGGTCCCCAGAGACTCTTTGAGGGTCTGTTCCCTGACAGGACCTCTCCCCTAAGAGGGCCTCTCCCCAGAGTAGCCCCAGCTTCTCCCTAGAGGCCAGCCCCCTTCTAGGCCGAATCCTGGAGCCCCCTGAGCAGGTGCGAGGCGCCTTAGGTGGGATATGACACTGCAGGTGAATGCCCAGGGGTGTTGGGGTGGGAGGAGGAGGAGATGGGGTGGCCATGGGAGGCAGGGCCTGTGGTGATCTGGGTGCTACCCCCAGGTCCTGGTGGGGAGTGGGGCCCTTGGTCTCCGTGCTCTGTGCCCTGTGGCGGTGGCTACAGGAACCGCACCCGTGGCAGTGGCCTGCAAAGACCCGTGGAGTTCTCCACCTGTGGCCTGCAGCCCTGTGCAGGTGAGGGCTTCCCTGGGGACCCTACATTCTCATTCTCACCCACCCAGGGCACTGTCAACCCCCTGTCTGCCACCCTGGCTCAGCGCTGTCCCTCAGCCCTTGTGCAGCCCCCACTACCACCCTGGCCATACCCAGAGCTGATGCCTCTCCCAGGTTGGGAGGTCAGGGGAGAGCTGAGTGCTCTGGGGCAAGGCTGTCAATTTCTGTGTCCCCAGGGCCCATACCTGGCATGTGTCCCAGGGGCAAGCAGTGGCTGGACTGTGCCCAGGGCCCTGCCTCCTGTGCAGAGCTCAGTGCCCCAAGAGGGACTAACCAGACCTGCCATCCTGGCTGCTACTGCCCCTCTGGGATGCTTCTGCTGGTGAGTGTCCCCCTGCCTGGCCCCAGTGGGGCTGCCGCAGAGCTTGGGGTCCCTGGGGTGGCAAGGAAGGGACAGGCAGGACCTGGGCAGCGAAGAGCCAAGGGTATGGGGCTGGAGGCAGGGAGACCCTGCAAGGCCGAGGAAGGGCACTCAACACGTTGGTTATAACTCCACTCCGGCAGGAACCAGCGGGGGACCCTGGCAGGTCTCATCCCTCTCTCTCGAACTGTTTCCTCACTCATAAAAATGGTGATCGCTCTAGAAGGTCTTTGTGAATGGTCACCGCTCAAGTGCTCTGTCCACTATGTTATCACCAGTTATTTATTGAGCACCTACTGTGTGTTTAATCTCTGGCTGAGCTACTCTGTGGGGAAGGAGCAGTCTCTGTCCTCAAGAAGCATCTAGTCTGGGGAAACCAGACCCAGAGCCCCTAGAATGAAGATAGAACCATCAGACCGGCAGGAAGTGAGCTTTGCATATTGTGGAGTGGGCTGGGGCAGTCATGGAGGGCTCCCTGTAGGAGGAGCCCTTGAACATCAGAGATTGGAGGGTGTGGAGTTCAAGTGCAGAACTTGAACATCAGAGATTGGAGGGTGTGGAGAGCAGGGAAGCATGGAGGGCTTCCTGGAGGAGGTGGTCCTACACTTGAAGATCCGAGATTGGAGAGTGGAGAGGTGGCCACTCTAGTCAGAGGGTGGTGGGAATTGGGGCTAGGAAATGCCAGCTGCATGGTGGGATTGAACAAAGGGTGGCAGCCTCTGCGGAGCCTCGGGGTGTGGTTAAGGGATACGTTGTAATCAAATCTGAGTCCAAATCAGGCTCTTCTGCTAGTAGCTCTGTGAGCTTGTGGGGAGCATTCTCATGCCTCAGTCCCTTCCTTTGTAAAATTGGGGGAAAATTATATCGAGTCATAGGAGTCCGTGAGACGGTGTAGGAAAAGTTCTTCCGGGGCCTGGAGCATAAACTTCAGTGCGTTTGACTTTGAATCGTGCGCCACAGAGCGGCCATTTCTTTTAACTCTGAACGACTTCTGTCCAGGTCCCTGTGCACAGAGTTTTTCTGTTTTTATTTCGTTGATGCAAATGTGTTTTTTCCTACCTTTGCTGTACAAACTGCACATTTCATGTCTTCATGGCTGACTTCTTGGGGATTTGACAGTTCAGTCTTATGTCCTGCAATTTAAGATGGTCTTTTTCTCCTAGAAATTGGAGGGTCCATGCCCCCACTGCCCCCAAGCAGATGGTCTGTGTTTGCCTGGCAGGAGGGTAGTGGGGAGAGCTGCATGTCTGTGGAAAGAGGGTGGGTGGCTTTTAGGGGGAGCCTGAGGATGGCATGCTGGCTCCGATGAGGGCTGGGGAGGCCAGGCCCAGCCCATCTGGAAACAGAAGATGATAGAAGATTTTGATTCCAGAACAACGTGTGTGTGCCCACCCAGGACTGCCCCTGTGCCCACAAGGGGCACCTCCACCCCCCGGGCAGCACTGTGGTTCGTCCATGTGAAAACTGGTGAGACACCGCCCCTACCCCATTATGGCCCTGTGACCTCCGAGAACCCGCTGTCCCTCCTCAGTGGCAGGGACCCTGGCTCCAGTTATGGACAGAGACACATGGCCCCCCACCTCCTGGCCCTCTGAGGCTGCACCTGCCTGCACCCCTCCCCCCGCCCCCCACCTGTCTTCCCTCTCCCCTCCTGTGTTAGCCTCTGGGGGCTGCTGCCACGGAGTGCCACGTGCTGGGGGGCGTGAGCAGCAATCTTGGAAGCCTATGCCCCAGGTGTTGGGGGGTGGGCTTCTTCCAAGGGCTGTGCCAGAGACTGTTCAGGTCTCTCTCTCTTCTTCTTTTTCTTGCCAGAAATCTTTGGTGCTCCTTGGCTTGTAGGTGGCCTTCTCCCTGTCTCTTCACGTCATCTTCCCACATTTTCTCTTCTTATAAGGACACAATATGCATTAAAACTAGGGCCACCTCAGCAACCTCCTTTTAACTCGATCATCTCTATATAGACCTGATCTCCAAATAAGCTCCCATTCCCGGGGATGGGGGCTAGGACTTGAACATGAGGATCTGGGGCCACCATGCAGCCCATAGACCACCCAACCCTCTGCTGCTCCCCCAGCTCCTGTGTCTCTGGGCTCATCGCCAACTGCAGCTCCTTGCCTTGTGCAGAGGGTAAGGAAATGTCCCCACTTCTGACTTGCACCCTGGGTCCCTCACCCCTCGGCTGCAGGAGTGGGCCAGGGCTGAGACTGGGGGAGGAAGGCCATCAGGAGAGGTGGAGGGCAGGGGCACCGAGCTCCACCTGCAGCCTGCCTAGCCTGTGCCTGCCCCCCTTCTGCCTGCCTGCCTCCCGGGCATCCCCTAGGTCAGCCCGCGTGGTCACCCTGGACCCCATGGAGCCAGTGCTCAGCCTCCTGCAGCCCTGCCCGACGCCATCGGCACCGATTCTGTGCCAGGTCCCCCAGTGCAGCACCAGCCACCGTGGCTCCGCTGCCTCTGCCAGCCACCCCCACGCCTCTCTGCTCGGGGCCTGAGGCTGAGGAGGAGCCATGTGTCCTGCCGGGGTGTGATGGTGAGTGCCCACCTGCCCTCCCGCCTGCACCCTCCTGGGGAGCCCAGGTGGTGCCCACTGTGCCCTGTGGATGCTGCTGCCTTGTACCAGCTGCCCCCCAGCTCGAGCCAAGCCCCTCTTCACTCCTTCCTCTGCTGTCCCTCCAGGAGCTGGGGGCTGGGGTCCATGGGGGCCCTGGTCCCACTGTAGCCGGAGCTGCGGGGGAGGCCTGCGGAGCCGGACCCGGGCCTGTGACCAGCCCCCACCCCAGGGCCTGGGGGATTACTGCGAGGGGCCACGGGCCCAGGGGGAGGCCTGCCAGGCTCTGCCCTGCCCAGGTACCTGCCAGGGATGGGGTGGGGATGAGGGACAGAGGAAGGGGAGTTAGAGGTGCATTCCAGAGAGATAGGCCAGGGTGGATGACCCCACACACTCTCAGCCCATCCTGTCTGCCCTCAGTGACCAACTGCACCGCTATTGAGGGGGCTGAGTTCAGCCCCTGTGGCCCTCCATGCCCTCGCTCCTGTGATGACCTAGTGGTGAGTCCCAGCTCCCTTGGCACTGCCACCTGACCCAAGGGCTACTTTGCGGGAGGGTAGGAAGTGGCTTTGGGCTCATGGCCTCTTTTGTCGTGGCCTGGACAGCCTTGCACGGGAGGGCATGGATGGGGGCCCTGGCTTCAGCTCACAGTGCATGCCAGGCCATCCCAGAGAGAACCAGCCTCACCCCAGAGAGAGCCAGCCGTGCCCACCAGCCTCGGCCGCCAGCCCTTGTCTGCAGATCAGATGTTTCTCAGATTAAAACTTTATGACAAAAATGGCATAAACAACAAAGGAAGGGGGAAATCATCTCTTGAATGCCATGAGCACGTTGATATCCAGGTCTTGCGTCTGTGTGTGGGTGGGGGAGTGGGTGTCCACTGTGTGCTCCCCCCGCCCCGGGCACCCGGGACACAGAGGGAAGCAAACAGACAGCGTTGCCACGGAGTCCACATTCTGGGCTGAGCAAGACAGACATGCATGAAGGAATGGACATACCAGGGGCCATGAAGAATGAGGTGGGGCTTCCAGGGGTGTGGAGTGCGGAGGTGCTAAGAGAGGTGGGGAGAGGGAGGAGAAAGAGGCGTAGCTAGAAGAGGAGAGGAGAAGGTGGTCGCATACAGTGCCAGCTCCCAGCTGCCCCAGGACCCCTCAGCTCCTTCCCAAACTGCCCCCTCGCCCAGCCAGCTCCCAAGTTCTAGAGAGGTCTGGGGCATGCCCCAGCTCCCAGCCGTCAGTCCAGGTCACCTGCTGGAATTGGGGTTTTACATTTGGGAACACCTGTCTCCAAATCCCTGCCCCAGAGGAGCCAAAGGGAACCTCCTCAGCGGCTCCTCCCTCCCCTCCACCCGTAGGGAGGGGCCTACTCAGGGATTTCAGTGGAAGCTGCAAGGCTGGCCAGGTCCGCTTCCTGCTGGTCTCAACGGCACTCCAAGGCGGACTCTGTTGAGAACATGAAGCCTCTGTCACATTTCCTCCCCAGCCCCTTACTCTGTCGTCTTCCCTGCACGGCTTCCCTTTTTCTGCTGATGACCCCCACTTGCTGTCCCCCAGCACTGCGTGTGGCGCTGCCAGCCTGGCTGCTACTGCCCACCGGGCCAGGTGCTAAGTTCTGATGGGACCATCTGTGTGCAGCCAGGTCACTGCGGCTGCCTGGACCTGCTGACCGGGCAGCGGCACCATCCGGGCACTCGGCTGGCAAGGCCCGACGGTTGCAACCACTGGTAAGGGGGCCTCGCCGTGGCACGAGGCAGGGATGCCAGCAGGAGTCGCCCCACTTCGTCCCATGCTCTTCAGCGCTCCAGAGTCTCTGCGGATGGTCACGTTCACCCCCCACAATCCCTGAGCAGATGTGGGGCTAGCACCGTGACCAGCATCTGATGGGCGAGGATGCTGAAGCAGAGCCCACGTGTCTGTGGGGGCTGGGTGTGTGCTCAGGGGCATGAGGGGTCCGGGCAGGAGGAGCGACAGATACGGCTTTTGCAACCTGTCTGGCCACACGGCTGGCTCCAGGGTACCTGCTGTGCTTCCCCAGGAGAAGACATCAGCTGGTGACCCCGAGGGGGCCGGCTAGGTGGGACAGGTAGCAGGATGGGGAGGTGCTGGAGAGCTGGGAGATGGGCCACTGTCTGGGAGAAAATAGGGAATGGATCATAAGGATGAGAGGAGGGGAGAGGCAGTGCAGGGGGTGGGTGCAGAGTGAGGGTTTGGGGTGGGACTGAGCTGCTGCCTCCTTCTGTGTCTGCACCCCCTCCCTGCCCAGCACCTGCCTGGAGGGGAGGCTGAACTGCACAGACCTGCCCTGCCCAGGTATGTGCCCAGCTTGGAGGGAGGTGAGGAGGGGGCCTGGGATCGGGGAAGGGACGGGCTGCACCCCAGTGCCCACATTCTTCTTGAAGTGCCCGGAGGTTGGTGCCCATGGTCGGAATGGACAGCATGCTCCCAGCCCTGCAGAGGCCAGACCAGGAGCCGCTCCAGGGCCTGCGCCTGCCCTGCTCCCCAGCATGGGGGTGCCCCATGCCCCGGGCAGGCAGGGGCCCAGCATCAGACAGAGGCCTGCCCCAGCTCTGCCATGTGCCCAGGTGTGATGCCCCCATGAGGCCTGTGTCCCTCCCCAAAAAGGCCCTAAACCCCCACTCCAACCCCGCTAACCTGGGGCCTCCGGGGCCTCCTCACGCGGATGCTCTGTCTTCCTGGCACAGTGGACGGAGCCTGGGGCCCATGGGGACCGTGGTCTCCCTGCGACACGTGCCTGGGGCAGTCCCACAGGAGCCGGGCGTGCAGCCGGCCCCCCACCCCTGAGGGAGGGAGGCCCTGTCCTGGGGGCCACACGCAGAGTCGCCCTTGCCAGGACAATTCCACCCAGTGCACAGGTGAGGCTTCACTGAGGTCTGGAAGGCCCCTCTAAGTCTGGGGAGATGCTGACTCTGACCTCCAACCTCCACACACATCACGTCACTCTCTCAAGGGACAGTTCCCAGGTCACTCAGTCATGGACCTGGTCAAAGTGGCGGGTCTGAGAGGGGGGTGGCATGGCAGGAGGGCTGGGAACCCCTCAGGATGCCCTTCAGTGGCTACCCTCTCTGCTTTCTTCCTGCCAGATTGTGGGGGTGGCCAGCGTCTGCTCCCCTGTGGGCAGCCCTGCCCCCGCTCCTGCCAGGACCTGTCCCCCGGGAGTGTGTGCCAGCCAGGCTCTGCAGGCTGCCAGCCCAGCTGTGGGTGCCCCCCGGGCCAGCTCTCCCAGGATGGACTGTGTGTGCCCCCGGCTCACTGCCGCTGCCAGTACCAGCCTGGAGCCATGGGTCAGTGCCTCCCCTCGATCCCAGCCCCCAGCACTGCAGAGCCACCTGCCTGGCCCTGTGTCACTGCCCCGGGGGCCCCGCCTGAGGATGCAGGACAAAAATGAGCCATTGCCAGCTCTCCAGGACTCCGTGTCCTTCCACCCGCCGCACTCCCCAATCCCAGGACTGGTCTAGTCTGAGCGTCCACCTCCCTTGTTTAGGACACCGGGTGCTATGGGGTGGAGGCCAAGAGGGTGGGGAATAGAAGGCCATGGGGTGGGAGGAGGGACGGATGGGGGTACTGAGCTGTCTGGAGTACCCACCCCCACTCCTCTGCCCCTCAGGGATCCCCGAGAACCAGAGCCGGTCAGCAGGGTCTAGGCTCAGCTCCTGGGAGAGTCTGGAACCCGGCGAGGTGGTCACTGGGCTGTGTGACAACTGGTAAGCCAAGAGAAGTGGGGGCCAGGAGGCGTGCAGAGCCCAGCAGTGGAGCCCTCAGGGGACGGGGCTGGCCCTGTCTCTGAAGCCCCCTCCCTTGTCCCCAGCACCTGTGTGGCAGGCATTCTGCAATGTCAGGAGGTGCCTGGCTGCCCAGATCCTGGGATGTGGAGCTCTTGGGGCCCCTGGGAGGACTGCAGTGTTTCATGTGGGGGCGGGGAGCAGCTGCGCTCCCGGCGCTGTGCCCGTCCCCCCTGTCCAGGGCCTGCCCGCCAGAGCCGCACGTGCAGCACACAGGTGTGCAGAGGTGAGCACCAGCCCGGGGCCTGACCCCTTCTGACCTTTGAGTCCCATCCTGGCCTTTGACCCTGACTCATGGGTACCTTTTGGCCTCACCCTCCCCACACCTACCTGTCCCCCAGTGCCCTCCCCCCAGTGATGGGCAAGTGCAGGAGGACTCAGCCAGGCTGTGGGGGCCTGTGGGAGGGGTTGCTGCCCAGGGCAGGGGATGGGCAGGTGAAAGGGGCTCCCTGAGGTGGGCAGTGAGGGCTAGGACTGGAGCAGGTGCTGATGTGGATGCTGCCTCAGAGGCAGGCTGCCCGGCCGGCCGCCTGTACCGCGAGTGCCAGCCCGGCGAGGGATGCCCCTTCTCCTGCGCCCACGTCACACGGCAGGTGGGCTGCTTCTCCGAGGGCTGCGAGGAGGGCTGCCACTGCCCCGAGGGCACCTTCCAGCACCGCCTGGCCTGTGTGCAGGTCAGAACCCGTCCACCCCACAGCCCTCCCTGTCCTCCCTTCACCTGTCTCCTCTGCCATATCTGTCACTCCTGCAGACCCTGTCGCCCCTGGGCAGGCCCCTAAGCAGCATACAGGCTTGTGAGGCTGGCTGGGGCCTCTGCTGCCAGCGTCGGAGGGAGGCAGAGTCAGACGCAGCCTCCCCAGGTCTCTGGTTATCCGGGAATGGGCACCACCTGCCACCTCTGGACTTGCCTGGCCTCTGCTCCTCACTGGCACATCTCCCAGCCCTGCCGGAGCTCTCACCCACCCGTGACCGAGTGCTGTCTGTGTGCCTCGCTCACCCCTCACCCTGGCAGGGAGGGGCAATTTCCTGCCAGGTCCCTACGTCCCCCAGCCTCACTGGCCCAGCCTCACCTCCCTGTCTTCCACTGCAGGGCATGGGTCTTCACTGCCCCTCTCTTCCCTGTCACACGCTCCTGGGGACAGCGCCCCTCACCTTCACTCCCCCCAGACCTAGCTGGTCTCCTGCTTTGCATCCCAATGGCAGCCAGGTGCCAGCTCTGCTCTGCTGAGTCCGACGGGCGCACAGCGATCTCTTTCCTCATCCTAAACTGGCCAACCCGTGGCAACCCCTGAGCCAGAGTTCCACGATGCCATGGCCAGGAGGGACTTGAGCAGCCACCTGGTCCCACCTCCTAGACCTAGAGATGGTGCCACTGAGCCCCAGAGAGGGGAGGGGACACACCAAAGTCACACACAGCAGCAGCGCCAGACCCACACCTAACGTCTGGATTCCTGGCGGAGGCTCTTCCTGCCCCCACTGCATCCGTGCCTGTAAGGGCCTGTGTTGGCGCCTGCTTGTGTCCTGCTGGGCGCCCTGCATGGGGAAGCCAGCTTGGCCAAGCCCAGGACATGCCCCTCTCATGCTGCATTCATGCCCCTGACATGGGTAAACAGCCCCCTGCTCCTGGAAATGCTTTCCTGGAGCCCTCATCTGGGTCCTCACCGTCCTCCCCAAAGTCCCTCCTCCCCCAAGTCTCTCCAGGGGATGTGTGCAGCCCCTGGTGGGTGGCTGGCTGTGCTGTGAAGCTGTCTCCTCTGCCCCACTCCCCCAGGAGTGCCCTTGTGTGCTGACAGCCTGGCTGCTGCAGGAGCTGCGAGCCGCCGGAGGTGATCCTGGTTATCCCCTTGGGCCTGGAGATGAGCTGGGCTCAGGCCAGACACTTCATACAGGCTGTGGCAACTGGTGAGGGGAACAGAGAGGGTGGGGGCTGGGCTGGGGAGAGTCAGGGAGATATTCAGTGGAGAGAGGGGTGAGAGGGTAAGAAGACAGGGACCGGGAACCCCAGTCTGCCCTCTGCCCCTACCTGGCCTTGGCTAACCTGGCTCTTCCCCCAGCTCCTGTGCACACGGGAAGTTGTCTTGCTCCCTAGAGGACTGTTTCGAGGCCGGTGGCGGTTTTGGTCCCTGGAGCCCGTGGGGCCGGTGCTCCCGCTCCTGTGGCGGGCTGGGCACCCGCACCCGCAGCCGCCAGTGTGTGCTTCCCATGGCTGCCCCTGGTGGTCAGGGCTGCAGTGGGCCCCGTCAGGACCTCGAGTACTGCCCCAGCCCAGACTGCCCTGGTAAGGACAGCAGGAAGGTGGTGGGCAGGGCTGGGGTTAGGACGGCACTGGGGAGACGTCTAGGAGGCCTTCTTGGAGGAGGCAGTATCTGAGGGGTCTTGAGGGAGGGAGGGAACTTTGACCAGCATTTCGAGGAAAGGAATGGCTTGAGCAAAGGTTTTAATCCCGCAAGGAAGTGCTGTGCTTGGGGCCTGGTGTCCGTAGGAGCTCCCGTGGTGGAAGGCTGGGCCGGCCTTAGGCATGGTCCTGGTGCACTGTGGGTTCCGAAGCATTTCTGAGTGGGGTTTCCTTTGGCACAGGGGCTGAAGAGTCCACAGTGGAGCCAGTGACACGCCTTCCAGGTAGCTCCACACTCCCTGCACCCCTGCCTCGTGGCCTCCCTGTGGGAAGAGCAAGCCCAGGGCCCCCTCCTCCCTCCCCTGCATCCTGGAGATGTTGAAACTCAGAGCTGACTCATCAGGGGGCGTCCTCCCCACTTCCTCCCCCAGGCGGCTGGGGCCCCTGGTCCCCATGGTCTCCCTGCTCCGGAAGCTGCACGGATCCCGCTCGCCCTGCATGGCGGAGCCGCACCCGCCTCTGCCTGGCTAACTGCACCGTGGGGGACCCATCACAGGAGCGCCCCTGCAACCTGCCCTCATGCACAGGTGCATCTTCCAGCCTCACCTCTGACCCCAGCAGCCACCCTCAGACAACTCACTGTAACCCCCAAGTCCCAACATCTAACACCCCTCAAGCAATCATTGGTTTCTAGTGTTGACATCTCATTTCAAATCAGTGTCTAACTCCCGGCTCTGGGTCCTCTTTGCCACCCCAGCAGCTGCTGGGGAGCCTGACTTCTGGCACATCCCTTATTCTCATGTGTGTGCGCTGAACTCTCCACCCAAACCCCTCCACAGCCCTGTGAGTCTGGGATTACTGTCCCAATGAGAAAAGGGGATACTGAGGCCCAGTTGTCAAAGCCACACAGCAGTCAGTGTCAGATCCAGAATGGGAGCCCAGAGCTCTGGGCGAGGCCACTACTGGCCTGCGTGGTGGAGGTCTGCCCTTGAGCTGGGAGCAGAGAGGAGAGGCTGGGCAGGTGCCAGGCAGCTGGGATGGCTCCAGTTCCGCTTTGTGTCACAGAGCTGCCCCTGTGCCCTGGCCCTGGCTGTGGGGCTGGGAACTGTTCCTGGACCTCCTGGGCCCCGTGGGAACCTTGCTCCCGCAGCTGCGGGGTGGGCCAGCAGCGCCGCCTGAGGGCATACCGTCCCCCTGGGCCTGGCGGGCACTGGTGCCCCGACATCCTTACTGCCTACCAAGAGCACCGCTTCTGCAATCTGCGAGCCTGCCCAGGTGAGGCGGGCTGGGGGAGACCAGATCGAGCCCCAGGCCCTGCCCCTGGAAGACCCCTGGTGTCAGTGCCCCCTCCTAGGCACCCAACCTACCCAAGTGTGGCACTTCCATCTCTTGAACCAGACCCCAACCCAGGCTTGTGGGATAGGTGGGGGCCCTATGCACGAGCCGACCCCTCAGGTGGCTGTTCTCTTTCCCACACAGTGCCTGGGGGCTGGTCACGCTGGAGCCCCTGGTCCTGGTGTGACCGCAGCTGTGGGGGAGGCCGATCCCTGAGGAGCCGCAGCTGCTCGGGCCCCCCACCCAAGAACGGGGGTGCCCCCTGTGCTGGGGAGCGGCACCAGGCCCGGCTCTGCAACTCCATGCCTTGTGGTATGGCAATGGTGACAGTTCTGTCCCACCTTATTGGGCTCCACTCAGCATGGGGCCCAACTGCTACCTCGTGGGCCAGTTTCGAAACTGAGCCCGCTGGGGTGGATGATGGGGCCTGACAGTTGGCAAGGATGCCCTGAGCGTGTCTGTGGTCTGTGCCAAGGCCCAGGGATCTGCCCCGGCCACCCTAACCAGCGGGAGAGCTCCTCCCTTCAGCTCTCCCACCCTCCAGGTGGGAAAGAGCCACCCATCCTGTCACGATTTTTGGAGGCTTTGACGGTGGCACTGTCAGGAGCAGATGTGGCGCTTGTGGGGGATGGATGGAGCCAGCAGCTGTAGCTGAGCCTGGGTCCCCTCCTCTCACCCCCAAGCTTCAACTCCTTCTTTAATTGGCCTTTCCCAGCTCACCAGCCCCATGGCCTGGGTTCCCCCAGGACCCCCCTCCTCTATCCCCACCCACCCTGGACATTCCCACCCTCTCTGGGTAGACACAAAAGAGGCTCCAGGTGACAGTGTTGTCTTTTGAGACCCATAAATCCAGTCCAGCTCCACAAACATTTATTGAGTGCCAGGCTAGGTGCTGAGAACTCACAGGAGGTGAGAGAAACTAACTGTCTACTTAGCATGTCCCAATCCCAGAGTCTCTCTGAGTCCCCCGTGTTTCAGTGGGCACCAGCGTGGGGGATGGGATGGGCCCTTTAGCTTCATGGAGGTAAGGGGTCCCCAGTAGGGCAGAAGGAGGGTTTCTGAGCCCTGGGGCCCAGGCCCTTCTGACTCAGAGCACTGCCCCCCACCCCGCTGTCTGCTCAGAGACCAGCTGCCCAGAAGGCATGGAGGTGGTCACTTGTGCCAACCGCTGCCCCCACCGCTGCTCAGACCTCCAGGAGGGAATCGTGTGTCAGGATGACCAGGTCTGCCAGAGGGGCTGCCGCTGCCCCAAGGGTAGGTACTGCCTGCCCTTCAGGCGTGTCAGGGTGGCTGAGTGGGAGGGTGTGGGTGGGGTCAGGGGTGCCAACGTCAGCCCTTGCCCCACAGGATCCTTGGAGCAGGATGGCGGCTGTGTGCCGATTGGGCACTGTGACTGCACTGATGCCCAGGGCCACAGCTGGGCCCCAGGGAGCCAGCACCAGGATGCCTGCAACAACTGCTCTTGCCAAGCTGGGCGGCTCTCCTGCACAGCTCAGCCCTGCCCACCTCCCGCCCACTGTGCGTGGAGCCGCTGGTCGGCCTGGAGTCCCTGCAGTCACTCATGTGGGCCTGGAGGGCAGCAGAGCCGCTTCCGGTATGGGGCTGACAGGGCTAGATGTCCCCTTTGCCACCCAGGGCCTCCCTCTGCATGGTGCAGTCTCCCTTCTGATGGAGAGTTCCTGGGTCCCGCTCTCACCAGCGACGGCACCACCTCAGGCCCTGGGCCAGCTCTGTCTCTGGTTACCCTGGCTTTTCCTTAGCTACCCCCATACCCACCCTAAGTGTCCTGGTCTTGTCGGGAGGTGTCACCAGGAGACAGAAGTGATGAGGGGCCTGGACCATCTCTTGCCTCCTCTTCCCGGGCCCCACCCAGGTCCTCCTCATCGGGCTCGTGGGCTCCGGAGTGTCGGGAGGAGCAGTCCCAGAGCCAGCCCTGCCCTCAGTCCCCGTGCCCGCCCTTGTGTCTGCAGGGCACTCGCCCCCGCACCCTGGGTGACAGCTGGCAGCATGGGGAGTGCCAGCAGTGGTGAGTGCAGGGCAGGGAGTAGGGCTGGGACTGCCCTGCTGGAGAGCAGAGTCCCGAGTCCTGGCTCTTTCCCAGCTCCTGCACCCCGGAGGGCGTGATCTGCGAAGACACTGAGTGTGCAGGTCTGGGCGCCTCCATGTCCCTGCCTCAGCTGCCCCCTAGCCTCATGCCTTCCCTGCCATGTGCCCTGTATCTCATTCTCTCCCGCCTTACTTAACTGCCATGCCCTGGGCCATGCAGGTCCTGACCCAGCCCTCTGGCCTTTGCTCCCTCTGCCTCCTTTGACCTCACCTATACCCTCCCACAGTGCCCGAGGCCTGGACGCTGTGGTCTCCCTGGTCCAACTGCCCTGTGTCCTGTGGAGGTGGAAACCAGGTCCGAATCCGGGCTTGCAGGGCTGCAGCACCTCACCATGGGAGCTCACCCTGCCTGGGCCCCGATACCCAGACCCAGCCCTGCGGGCAGCAGCCTTGCCCAGGATTGCTGGGGGCCTGTGCCTGGGGCCCGTGGGGGCCCTGTTCCCGCAGCTGCGGCCTGGGCCTGGCCTCTCGCTCTGGGTCCTGCCCTTGCCTGCTGGCTGAGGCCGACCCTACCTGCAACGGCACCTTCCTCCACCTGGACACGCAGGGCTGCTACCCAGGGCCCTGCCCAGGTGAGCGTCAGGGGAAGTGAAGTCACCTCACCGCTTTTCCTACCTTGGGAGATTCAGTAAATAAATATTTCCCGGTTCCCAGATGATCCCTCCAAATAAGCCTGCCCCTGTCCTGCCCCCACGGTTTGCTCGGTTCCTCTTCCCACCATCTCCTCCCTTGGAGCCCTCCTTGTGGGGGGGAGAGGGCATCCTGTGGCCGGGCCTTCCAGGCCCCTCTTGCCTGTGTCCTGCCCACGGTCTCAGCAGGGCTGGGGTGCGAGGGAGGCAGGCCGGGGAAACGTGGGCTGACACATCCCTCCCGTCCCTAGAGGAGTGTGTGTGGAGCAGCTGGAGCAGCTGGACGCGATGCTCTTGCCGGGTGCTGGTGCAGCAGCGCTACCGACACCAGGGCCCAGCGTCCCAAGGGGCCAGGGCAGGAGCCCCCTGCACGCGGCTAGATGGCCACTTCCGGCCTTGCCCCATCGGCAACTGCTCTGGTGAGGCTCCAGGAGCAAGAAGCTGGGGAGCTGAGCAGGGCAGCAGCTGCCAAGGGTCCCCGCTGGAACGCCCTGCTCCCCTCGCAGTCAATGTAGCACCCCCAAGACCTCAGAGCAGCCTGTGCCTGCCCACACCTGCCCTCAAACCCAGCTGCTCCCTCGTCACAGCTGCACCCCCAATCCCTCACCACAATTTATCCACACTGCAGCTGCCGGCCTGCCTGTGGCTTTGGCCGTCTAGGATGGTGTCCTGCTCACCTCCTGCTGCGGCTGCCCTCCACCTCTGCCCCTCTGTCTCCCATCTGCCAATTCTCTGGCGCACCTGCCAGGCCCCTCACTCCTGCAGCCCCCTCCTCAGCTGCCTCCTCCAGGTAGCTTCCTGGCTCTCCAAGGCCTAACCTGTCCTGATCTTTCCCTGGAGGTGCCCACAGGTGCTGAGTGGGTGCCAGATGGGGGACATTGTTCTGTTCCGACATGCAGGGGGCAGGCGTCTTGTATTCTTCCCAGGTGACCCCAAGGGGCCTCAGTGGAACCATGCAGCATGTGCTCTGGCTTTGGGAGTGGTGTCTCTGGGCCGTTCCCCCATCAGCCCGCCTCTCCCCGCTTTCCCCTAGAGGACAGCTGCATGCCTCCCTTTGAGTTCCAGGCTTGCGGCTCCCCCTGTGCTGGGCTCTGTGCCACACACCTGAGCCGTCAGCTCTGCCAGGACCTGCCGCCCTGCCAGCCGGGCTGCTACTGCCCCAAGGTGAGAGCTGGGAGCTGGGGCACCTTCCAAGGAGAAGGGGGTCCTCTGCCCACACTCCTGCTCTCCCTCCTCTCTGTGATGGCCCCGGCGACCCCACTTCCTTCAGCCCCTTGGAACGCGGTGCCTTCTCCCAGCTTGTGCCCATGCCGTTCACTCGGCCCCACGTGTGAGCACCTGCTGCAGGCCGGGCACAGTGCTGGGTGCTGGGGTGACACGGTGATCACCACCCCATCTCTCCTTCCACCCAGGGGCTGCTGGAGCAGGCTGGGGGCTGCATTCCCCTGGAGCAGTGTAACTGCTGGCATACCTCAGCAGAGGGAGCCCGGGTGACCCTGGCCCCGGGGGACCGCCTGCAGCTGGGCTGTAAGGAGTGGTGAGTGATGGGGGAGGGGAGGCAGAGGGCAGGGGGGCCCTGGGGGCCCAGTCCAGCCTCAGGACAGAGGGCTTCGAGATGCCAGAGTTTGCAACTCCCTCATCTTGCCCCAAATGTGCCAAGGGCTCAGGTACCCTTGCAGGTGACCTCCGGGGGTCCTGGGCTGGGTCCTGGGCTCGGTCCTGCCCCCCATAGTCCACCCTGACCACCCCCTCCCGCAGTGAATGCCGGCGTGGGGAGCTGCAGTGCACCAGCCAGGGCTGCCAAGGTAACCCTGACCTATGGAGACCACTGTCCCCATTGCTTGGGACTGGGGGGTTTCTGGGATACAGAACTTTCAGTGCTAAGACGGGGACAGTCCCAGACAAACCGGGATGGTGGGCACCCTACCCTGCCCCCACACCTGTATCAGCCTTCCCTGTTTCCAGCACTTCCTGGTCATGACCCTGAGCCCCTCCTGCCTGTCCACCAGGGTCTCTGGGTTGGGGGTGGTCACTGGGAAGGGCACCCACACGCTGCCCTTCTAGGTCTTCTGCCTCTGAGTGAGTGGTCTGAGTGGTCGCCATGTGGACCCTGCCTGCCGCCCAGTGCCCTGGCCCCTGCCTCCACAACTGCGCTACAGGAACGCTGGCTCCGGGACCCAACCGGCCTCTCCCCTACCTCTGCCCTGCTGCTGGCTTCAGAGCAGCATCGCCACCGGCTCTGTCTGGATCCTGAGACAGGGGAGCCCTGGACTGGGGCCCCTCACCTCTGCACTGCGCCCCTCAGCCAGCAGCGCCTGTGCCCTGACCCTGGAGCCTGCCCTGGTAATGGGGAGAGGCAGGGCCACAGGACAGGAGGGGCCTGGAGTGCGGGTTGCGGGGAGCTGGCCAGAAGGGGCTAGGCTATGGAGCGCATTGACCTGCTACCCTTCCTGCTTGCCTCTAGGGCCTGCAGGATTTGAAGCTGGGTGAGGTCCAGGCAGCAGCTAGAAAGAGAAGGGGGAGAGCCTAGAGGGGCAGCAGCAGAGCTCAAGGCTCGAGGCGGGGCAGGAGGTGGGCCTGGGTACTGACTCCGCTGTACCTTCCCCAGACTCATGCCAGTGGAGTCCGTGGGGGCCATGGAGCTCCTGCCAGGTCCCCTGCAGTGGGGGGTTCAGGCTACGCTGGAGAGAGGCAGGGGCCCCCCATGGAGGAGGCTGCCGGGGACCATGGGCTCAGACAGAAAGCTGCAACAGAGGGCCCTGCCCAGGTAACTCCCATCCCCTATCCAGAGGAGGGCCTGGGACAGGAACATCAGGGACCAAACCTGAGGGAGAGTTGGCTCTGCCCCCGAGGTGTGCCATGAAAAGGAGGGCCCAAGAGTGTTCCCAACACAGACTCCCATCATCTGGCCCTCAGGCGAGAGCTGTGAGGCCCGAGACACTGTACTCACCATCGACTGTGCCAACCGGTGCCCGCGCAGCTGTGTCGACCTCTGGGACCGTGTTCAGTGTCTGCAGGGACCCTGCCGCCCAGGTAGCCGGCAGGCCCCACCACCTGGCTGGGAGTTCCAGGGGAGCCCGGGGCCTCCCCCAGCTGCCTCCTGCTCCCAGAGTGTGTGTGATCGCGGGCAGAGGTGGGGGAGGCTCAGACTGGCTGAGACATGAATGATGGGGCAGGAACGTGGTCACTTTCAGCAGCCAGCTCTGCATCCTGCATGGAGTGAAGTTCACTCAGGGCCACTGTTCCATGTGAGTGCTCCGGTGGCCATCAGGGTTACTGGTGGTGCCCACACAGGGCAGGCTGGAGTGGCCCTTTCCTGTGCGTGGGCAGTGGGAGATTCTGTGGAAACCAGGCTTTGGACTTGGTCTGGTTGCCAGGGAGGATCCATTTGTGAGCCCTGCCTAGCACCCCATCTCATTTGGCCTCTTTACCCGCACCCCTAGGCTGCCGCTGTCCCCCTGGCCAGCTGGTCCAGGATGGGCGCTGTGTGCCGATCTCCTCTTGCCGCTGTGGCCTCCCCAGTGCCAATGCCTCTTGGGAGCTGGCCCCAGCCCAGGTGGTGCAGCTGGACTGCAAAAACTGGTATGGCTGCAGCCATGCCAGGGCGGAGGGAGCTTTGGGTGGAGGCATGGGGCAGGTCAGCCTTCGCTGGCACTGCTGGGGAGTGAGGGTTCTGTTCACCCTGACTGGAGCCCTTTGTGCTTACCCCCGTCCACAGCACCTGTGTCAACGGGTCCCTGGTGTGCCCACGCCAGGAGTGTCCAGTCCTTGGGCCTTGGTCAGCCTGGAGCAGCTGCTCGGCCCCCTGTGGTGGGGGCACTATGGCACGACATCGGAGCTGCGAGGGGGGTCCTAGGGTGGCAGCATGCCAGGCCCAGGACACGGAGCAGTGGCAGGAATGTAACCTGCAGCCCTGTCCTGGTGAGTGCCCTGGGTGGTGGGTGACTGACCCCCTCCGTTACTCCTGGGCCCAGGCCCCGCCCCAGCTGTGGGGGGTCAGTGTGGGGAGAGGTCGGACACAGGGCAGCCCCTGCCTGGGACTGGAGATGCTGGGTCCCTCCCGACTCCCTATCTGTGTGCGCCCCACAGAGTGCCCCCCTGGCCAGGTGCTTAGCGCCTGTGCCACCTCCTGCCCACGCCTCTGCTGGCATCTGCAGCCTGGTGCCATCTGTGTGCAGGAGCCCTGCCAGCCTGGCTGTGGCTGCCCTGGAGGGCAGGTGGGTACTGGGTGCTGTGTCCTAACTCCCATGTGGGTGAAGCTGGCAGGTGGGGAGGGAAGAGGTGGTGGCCCGAGTGTCACGGAGCCCGCCCCACTGCAGCTGCTACACCACGACACATGCGTGCCCCCTGCTGCCTGCCCCTGCACCCAGCATTCTCTGCCCTGGGGCCTCACCCTGACCCCTGAAGAGCAGGCCCAGGAGCTGCCCCCAGGGACTGTGCTCACCCAGAACTGCACCCGCTGGTGAGGCCTGGCCGTGGGGTGGGGAGCAGGGATGGAGGAAGGGGGTGCTGAGCATGGGGCGGGAGGAGGGCATGGGCGGCCTCTGAGCATGCTTCTGTCTTCCTAGCATCTGCCGCAGTGGAGCCTTCAGCTGCTCCCTCGTCGACTGTCAGGGTGAGATGTGGCTTCCATGCCCTGCTGCACCTCCAAAGTCAAAGCCAGGGACTGGCACTGAGGAGGGGAGAAGGGCCCTGCTCCCAGCCCAGACAGAGCTTCAGGAAGCCCTCCCCTCCTCCCCTGCCTGCCCACACTGACCTCTCTCTAACTGGAGACCCAGCGCCTCCTGCCCAGGGCTCCTGGGCGCTCAATGTGGTCTGCCCCACACGCTGGGGCATTCCCTAGCACACGATGTACACAGAGCCAGGGCTGTGAGTGACGCCAGGAAGTGGAAGGCTCTTTCCTTGCCAGTGAGGAAACTGAGGGCCGGACGGGAGAGCGGAAATGAGGGGCCTGGCCTGGCAGCCTCCAGGCCGGTGGCATTTGCCCTGCGCAGTGCAGGGTTGCCCCTGTCTGATCAAGACCAGCGGCCCACCCACCGTGTGCCCAGCTCTGCCATGCTGGGCTGTGAATGGAGACATGCAGCACAGCCAGCCTTTGGGCAGACCACCCCCGAGAACAGGCAGAGATGGGACAGTCTCTAGGTCTTTGACAAGCAGGTAGCACCCCAGAGAAGAGAAGAGAGAGGCTGGGTGGACAGGATTGGTCAGAGGAGGCTTTTCTGGAGGAGGTGAGACCTGGCCTGGGCCCAGCTAATGTTTGAGAGAGTGGATAAGAGAGAGCAGGAGGTGTGGTCGGAGGCCGCTGCTGCTGAGAAGGCAGCGCAGGGACATGGGGTGCTCAGCTTGGGGGCAGAATCCAGGCTGGATCTGCAGCTGGCCAGAAAGGTGGGTTGGATGGTCTTCCCTGGCAGAGTGCCCCCCTGGAGAAACATGGCAGCAGGTGGCCCCGGGGAAGCTGGGGCTCTGCGAGCAGACGTGCCAGGAGATGAACGCCACAGAGACCCCGGGCAACTGCAGCTCGGATCGAGCTTCAGGCTGTGTGTGCCAGCCTGGGTACTTCCGAAGCCAGGCGGGCCCCTGCGTCCCCAAAGACCGCTGCGAGTGCTGGCACCTGGGGCGGCCCCACCTGGTGAGACACCGAATCCCCTCTGCTACCCCCACCCCTTTCTGACCCCAGGCCTCCCCGTCTGTCTGTAACTCCACTGGCTCCTCCCCCTACTCCAGGCCCTGCAGTAGCCAGCAGGGCTCCGCTGTCGCCCTGGGACAGTCTCTGGCCCCAACAGCCCATCGCCCTCCTGGGTCTCTTGTTGCCCGACTCCATCCAAGCCCATTGCCCCAGCTAGGCACTTGCAGGCTGGGCCGGGGGACCAGGATACTATTATAGAGGAGTCTGTAAGTTGGGAGAGACCAAAGGGAGGCTCTCCTTCCTCTCCCCAGCCTGGCTCTGAATGGCAGGAGGCCTGTGAGAGCTGCATCTGCCTCAGTGGGAGGCCTATCTGCACCCAGCGCTGCTCCCTGCTCACCTGTGCTCAGGTACCCCCTGCAGCCCTGCTACCCTCCCTGGCGTCCCTGGGCTGGGTGGACTGGGGTCCGAGTGTCAGGACCACCTTGGGGCTCTCTCCCTCTGCAGGGTGAGGAGATGGTGCTGGAGCCAGGGAGCTGCTGTCCTTCTTGCCACCGGGAGACTCCGGGTATGGAGGGACCCTGGGTACATTGTGGGGTGCCTCTCCCTGGTCTAGACACTTCTCCCCACCCCCAACTCCACACGTGGCCTTTTCAGCCTGGCAGGTTCCTGCCTCCCTCAAGCCAACCCGCCAAGGGGATTTGGGGAATGAAGACCCCAGCACATATCATAGCACCTGGCCACCCTGCCCGGATGTCCCTCAGACCTAGGCCCTGCCCCACCCCCACAGTCCCCTCAGTCACCTCCTTCTCCAGTGCCCTGCCCCTACCTCCTGCCACTCAATGCCCCTCCCCACAGAGGAGCAACTGCCCTCCTGCCAGCTCCTCACAGAGCTTCGAAACCTCACCAAGGGACCCTGCTACCTGGACCAGGTAGAAGTGAACTACTGCAGTGGGCACTGCCCGTCCAGCACCCATGTCATGCCAGAGGTGAGCCAGGGGCCTGCCATCCAGGCCAGGGGAGTCAGGGTGGCCAGTGGCTGCTGAGGGCCTGCCCTGAGCCTGGGACCTGAGCCAGAGGCCACGAGGCACAAGGGGCTTTTCACGGAGGTAACAGTGGAGTCAGGGAGTCGGATGGTCAGTGCTTTGCCCCAGGCAGTGGCGTGCACCTGCGGATGGCCCATAGGTCTCTCTGGGTGCCCAACTCCTCCCACGGAGGTCTTTTTGGCCCCATACCACTCCCAGAGTGTGCCCGCTGTGCCCCTCAAGGCAATGAGCCAGGGGCCCAGCAAAGAAAGGAATGGAGGAGCTAAGCTAGCCTCTGAAATCAGAACCCATCGCGCGGTGCACGAGAGCTCGGCCGAAATGCACTCTCTACAGATGGGATCACCGCACACATTTCCCGCAAGGTGTCCGAGCCAGGCTGGCTCTGAATCCCAGGCAGGTGCCTCTGTTTTGCGTTTGCCCTCTGTGGACTCAGAAGCCCTGATCCTTCTTAGGATATTCCGATGGGCTCCTGCCCACCCTGACTCCCCTCAGCCTGAGCCTGGCGCGCTGTGACTTGAGCTGCCTTCTGCCAGGGTCCCCTCTCCAGCTCCACTCCCAGCATTCCCGCCGGCCCCTGGGCCCACCTTGGCCCACTTGGTGTACCTCATCCTGGAAGACAAGGATGCTTTCCTCCCTGGTCCCCAAAGACACTGCCCCTCAACCCTGGGCTGCTCTACAGCGCCCCCTGCACCTGCTGGAAATACTTTCCCAAATCACTTTTGGAGTTTTTTTTTTTTGTTTTTTTTTTTTACAGTTTTGGAATTTTTAAAACATAGAGTGAGAAAAGAGAAAGTAATTAAGAGATGCTTTTTTTTTCTGAGGAAAGAAATTGATAGTGGGGTAGAAATTGGAGGGAAATTTTTTTCGCTGAATAACTGCTTGTAGTTTTTGGACTTGGCATTGTATGAATGTATTACCCATTTCAAAGTAAAGTTATAAATATAATTATACATAAAATTAAATGATATTCTCAGAGGACGCTGATAGAGGTGCTTTAACCACAGTGCACAGGGACCTGCACTGGAGTGAGAACTCACTTTGCACCTGGGCTCGGAACTGTGCAGTTAGAACGGACTTATTTGCAGTTTCATGTATTCTAAGTCTGTCTCTCCAACTAGACTCTAAGCTCCTTGAGGCAGAAGTATGTGTTTCTCCCTGCAGCCAGGGGGCACCGATGGGAACGTTAAAAGTATTCATTTAACCTGTAGATTGTTGGACATTCAGACGCGTGGGCGTGAAGGAGGTGGGCTTCTTGCAGAAAGGCCCAGCCACCCTGCTTGGTGAAGAGGGTGGGACCTGTGCCTCCCGCCACCCCACCCCCCCTAGGATGGGAAAGGCCAAGGGAAGGGAGGCAACTACATTTGGCCCCAGTTCAGCCACTCCCTGTCACCCAGGAGCCATACCTGCAGAGCCAGTGTGACTGCTGCAGCTACCGCCTAGACCCGGAGAGTCCCGTGCGGATCCTGAGCCTGCGCTGTCCCGGTGGCCACGCGGAGCCCGTGGTGCTGCCAGTCATCCATAGCTGCCAGTGCAGCTCCTGCCAGGGTGGGTCTGGGCGGGGCTCCGGGCAGGTAGGGGACGGGGCAGGAGCCTGGGCAAAGGACCCAGTGTTGTAAACCAGACCCAGGAACACACGCGTGGCTCTTCACTCCACCCTTCTTCTTTGAGTCCTTCCAGTCCGTTTTTTCCCTTCTCAATATTCCTGTTCATTTTGTCTTCTATCATGTGTGAGCATGGGTGTCTGGAGTAACTGTACCTAGTTCAAACCCCAGCTCACCTGTTTCCTTGCTCAGCCTCCCTGACCTCATCTTTTTTTTTTTTTTTTTTTTTTTTGAGTGGGGTCTCACTCTGTCACCCAGGCTGCAATGCAGTGGCGTGATCTCAGCTTACTGCAGCCTGGAACTCCTGGGCTCAAGTGATCCTTCTGCCTCAGCCTCCCAAGTAGCTGGGACCACAGGTGTGAGCCACCATGCCCAGCTAATTTCTCTCTCTCTTTCTCTCTTTCTCTCTCTCTCTCTCTCTTTCTTTCTTTTTTTTTTTTGTAGACAGGGTTTCACCACGTTGCCCGGGCTGATCTTGAACTCCTGGGCTCAAGTGATCCATCTGCCTCGGCCTCCC
This sequence comes from Cacajao melanocephalus, assembly GCA_963573385.1. Classification (NCBI taxonomy): domain Eukaryota; kingdom Metazoa; phylum Chordata; class Mammalia; order Primates; family Pitheciidae; genus Cacajao; species Cacajao melanocephalus. The sequence continues at coordinate 50,334 of CAUYLG010021992.1, forward strand.
AAAATGCTGGGGTTTCAGGCAGGAGCCACTGCACCCAGCCCCTGACCTCATCTTCTGAGCGGGGCTGTCATCACTTTCCAGCTTGTTGGGTGGACCTGTTGAGAGCATGCATGTGAGGTGGCTGGCAGGTGCCTGGTTCTGTTAAGTACCTGCCATATGATAACCTGAGGTCCCACTATGTGGCAGATGAGGGAGAAACAGAGGTGGAAGGCACCGATGCCACCTGGGTGGAACACAGTAGGAGGCCTGGTGTTGGCTCTGGGCTTCCTCCTGGCACCAGCCTGACTTTTCTGCCTGTCTTATTAACCCATCTCCCCCTCATGTGTCCTCTAGGAGGTGACTTCTCAAAGCACTAACAGGCTACGCTGGGTGAGTCCATGGCCGTCCCTCTTATGATTGTGGGACTCAGCAGCACTGATCACGTCCTTCCACACTCTCCTACCTGCCCCCAACTGGGGGTCCATGACCTGACATTAGCATGTTCCAAATAAAGTGACATTGGCAACAAGTCTCTGTGCAGTGTCTCCATCCTGGAGCCCAGAGGGAAGAGGGAGGGTGGGCCCGAGCCCTGGCGTGGACCCATGCGAGGACTTTGTCTTCTGGAGACCTCTGTGCATCTGCTATGGACTCACCATGGCATTCCCCATGACTGGTGAACCTGGACAAGTTATTCCCGTATCTGAGCCTCGGTTCCATCATTAGCAGGACAGGGTTGAATGGAGCCTGAAGACCTCCCATATTAGATGTCTCTAGTGTCTCAGGTCATTTTCCTCCACCCAGTGTGATTTCAGCTGCAGCTGTGGCGGACAGTCCCCTACATGTGGGCTGATGTCTGCTTCTCCCTCTCCTGTCTACAACCTCCTTTTTACACCACTCTGCCCATCTTCCAACTGCTTTCCTTGTTTTATTCACCCCAAAGTCCTGTCCTACCCCGTGAGGCCACAGACAGCAGCTAGCTAGAAGGCACACTATTGAGATAAGTATTGGGGACAAAAACCAAAAGAGGCCCACTGAGCTGCAAGAGACTAGCTCATCTCGTTCTGTGTCCCCATGGTCTTCATTCCTCTTCAGGTGACCAAGCCTCCCCATTCGTCCCTCGGCACCACTGCCTCTCATGTCATCCTCCTTGTAAGTCCCACAGTCTCCCCTGGTCCCCCACATCTCCTCTCCCTCCCAGATACCCACTGGGACCTCTGAGACTCCGCATCTGTCTTCCATAGACTCTGCTCCATTGCCCCCCTCTCCAAAGATTTCTTTGACCATTATGTCATGACTGACACTAGGTCACCCATCCCTTGAAGCCTTCACTTCACTGGAAGCTGAGACTTCTCCCGCATCCCACCTCTGGGCCAGGAAAAGAGATACTTGTCTTCTATGATGTTCATGTTTAATGTTTCTGCTGGGCCAGTTCTCCCTGTTCCTCCTGCAAAGAGCCCTCTTCCCGGGTTGTCTGAGCCACTCTGTAGGTATACAACCCTCCTTGACTCCCAACTGCCACCCTGGTTGCTCCCCATCATCCACAGAAGAAATTAACTCACGGCCCAGTGTTCCTTTCCACCCATTTTCAGTGTCCATGTGGATACTTCTCTCAAAATTCTGGCCTCACATTCTTTGCCTGCTCACCTACAGTGACCTTTTCACTCTGTCTTGGGAATCCACTCCCATGGCTACACCATTTTCAAAGTCTTGCAAATATTTACTTACCAATCATGACTTCCCAACCCTCCAGCTGACTTGCTCTAGCACTCCTCTGCTATAATTTATGGCTGCTTCGGGGATTTCAATTTCACTGATAGCATCACTTTCTCACTTTTTCATTAGTCTCCTCCTATCTTCCTTCATGATGCAGCTTAGATTCATGGTCTATATAGTAATTCTTAACACAAACTGCACATTAGAAGCACATGAGGAGCTCTTAAAAAATATCAAAGCCAGCTGGGCATGGTGGCTTATGCCAGTAATCCCAGCACTTTGGGAGGCTGAGGCAGGTGGATACTCGAGACCAGAAGTTTGAGGCCAACCTGGATAACACAGTGAGATCCATCTCTACAAAAAGTAAAAAACAACTAGCCAGGCATGGTGGTGCACTCCTGTAGTCCTAGCTACTCGGAAGGCTGAGGTGGGAGGATCCCTTAAGCCCAGGAGGTCAAGACTGCAGTGAGCCAAGATCACACCACTGAACTTCAGTCTGGGTGGAAGTGAAACCCTGCTCTAAAAAAAAATTAAAAATAAATTTTAAAAATCAGTGCCCATGCCCCAACCTAGGCCTATTAAATCGGGAAATTAGAAAGGTCCATGGGTGACTCCAATGTGCAGCTGGAATTGAGGACCACTTCCCTACCATTATTACTCCAGTGCAAGTACTGTTCATTCCCTTGCTTTTCTGTGCCTCATTCATACCCACCTGGCAATACTCCAAGCCAAGATGAACCCAAGTATCTGCCCAACTTTCTGCTTCTAAACAGAATTTCCCAGCTAGGCTTTTTTAAACCTTCAATTTGTGATCATAAACTTCAGTTTGGCCTTTAATTCAAGGTTTGAGGTAAGCTCTATTTCCCATTCTCCAAGAGGACTTGGTATATGACTTGGTATACCTTCTCTTCCCTCATTTCATTTTCGTGAGATGATCTAGTCTCAAAGAGACATTATCAGATGGAAATTCTCTCAGTAAATCTACAAACAAACCTACTTCCACTCCATCTCCTTCTTTCCTCCTGGCATAATCAAGTGTTCCTACCCTGGCCAGACAAAGTGGTTCATGCCTGTAATCCCAGCACTTTGGGAGGCCAAGGCGGGTGAATCACTTGAGGCCAGGAGTTTGAGACCAGCCTGGCCAACGTGGTGAAACCCTGTCTCTACTAAAAATACAAAAATTAGCTGGATGTGGTGGCACATGCCTGTAGTCCCTGCTACTCAGGAGGCTGAGGCAGGGGAATTGTTTGAACCTGGAAGGTGGAGGTTGCAGTGAGCCAAGATCAAGCCACTGCACTCAGCCTAGGTGACAGAGTGAGACTCTATCTCAAAAAATAAAAAAGTGTTCCTATCCCTAGGCAAGGCCCTTGATACTCTGTTCCTAGAGCCTCCTGCTGTCTCAAGGACTTGGGTCCGTGCACTAGTCCCTCTTGGATCATCCGTTTCCTTCCTATCAACATAGAAACAAGACCTTGTGTCTCATATCTTAGGCCCACTGCTTTGACTCCCCATTTCCCCCTAGATACTGCTCCACTTTTCTGGGGGGAAACGGAAAAGCTTTTATGGAAAACCGTGTCAAAAGAATGATTTACCCTAGCTGATCTCCAGTTTTTTAACCCCCAAAAGAAAATCTGTTATAAAGACAGGGATAAGTCATGGGCAGAAATATAGCTCTCCAACATAGTGATACAGATCAGGTGGCGAGTGGCAGGCCACTTGGAATCCACACAGTCCTCACACTCTGCCTTCTCCTCCACATTTCTTGTGTCTCATTCTTTTTCAGTAATGTAGACTCCCCTGCACTCCTCGAACAAAGTTTAGGTCTCTTCAACCTTAGCCAGGAGAGCAGAATCAGATAATGGAAAATGCTTACTTGAAGCCTGTGTAACACAGCGAAACCCTGTCTCTAACTGAAAATACAAAAAAAAAAAAAAAATAGTTGGTCTTTGTCTTGATCTGTATGTGCTGCTATACCAAAATCCCTGGAACTAGGTAATTTATAAATTATGGATACTTATTTCTTATGGTTCTGGAGGCTGGAAAATCTAAGATCAAAGCGCCAGCAGTGTCTGTGTCTGGCAAGGGCCTGGTCTCTGCTTTCAGGAGGGTACCTGGTTGCTGTGTCCTCACATGGCAGAAGGCAGAGAGAGGGACAGAAGGGCAAAGGGTGTAGCTAGTTCCCCCAGCACCCATATGGTTTCTATTACCTTCCTGAGGGCACATCCCTGCCCTGCCCCACTAAAAGTCTTTTTTTTTTTTTTGAGGCATGGTCTTGCTCTGTCACCCAGGTTGGAGTGCAGAGCGCCATCTTGGCTCACTGCAGCCTCAACTAACCAGGCTCAAGTGATCCTCCCACCTCACAAAATTATTTTATTTTTATAGAGGCGGGATCTCTCACTATGTTGCACAGGCTGGTCTAAAACTACTGAGCTCAAGGGATCCTCCTGTTTCAGCCTCCCAAAGAGTTGGGATTAGAGGTGCCAGCCACCACACTCAGCCAAAACTTCTTCTAAAGACACTAATCCCATCATGAGGGCCTTACCCTCACGACTTCATCTAAACCTCCCAAAATCCCCATCTCCTGGGAGGGGAAAACTGGTCAGTCCACTGCATCTCCTTTACCTGGTGGACCCCTACCTCTTGCTTTAATTCTGCTCAGGCATCACTTCCTCAGGAAATCCTTGACTAAGCACCTCATATCCCCCAACGCTTCACTCTAAGGTGACAACGCGGGCTTGAATTGATATTTTGTGCTTACCTTTTTCATGGCAGTTGTCTCTATTTTTAAATTATCTGTTTCTGGTCTGTTTCCCTAATAGACTGTGAGTTCCTTGACGGCACGAGCTTTGTCTTATTCAATGGTGTACTCCCAAACCCTAGAACACGGCCTGACCCATGGTAGGCAACGAACGATACTTTTTGAGTGACTAAAACAAAAAGTATTGACCTTAATTAAAGAAAACCTAGAACCTTCAGGGCTGACATTGGCCTTCGCGTAGCCCAATCAGGGCACTTTGCCCTTGCTGCAGAGGACCAAAGGACGCCACGAGTCCGTTGCCTAGTAACCATCGCCGGAGGGAGGCGGGAAGGGTCGCAAGCGCGCTGCCGGCGTCCAATCAGGACCTGCATTCCGGTAGCCAATAGCAGCTTCGGGAGTCGCTCACTTAGAGCGGCCTACGCTTCCCGTCACGCCCCGCTGCCTGGGGCAGGGCAGCGGCCGTAAAGCTGTTCGCGCCTCTCAGGGGTCCGCGGGCGCTGCTGCCCCACGACGTGAGGCAGCGAAGTTCTGGGGCCGCGCTCCCTCCCCGCCTGGGCGCCCTCTCCCTCCAGGAGCCCGGGTCCCCGGGGCGGTCGCGGCGGCTGCATCCTCAGGCCAGGCCGCGGGGGGAGGGGGCGGCACGGGCCTCCGAAAGCGGGGCCATGGAGCCCAGAGAGTCGGGGAAGGTAGGACTGGAAGGCCCCGGGGCCGCCCGCTCCTTCCCGAGGATCCCAGAGCCGGGCTCGGGCGAGGCGGAGCGGCTCAGGCGGAGGCCCAGCAGACGAGCCAGGCATGCAGGGGACTCACCGGCCCGCCCCCTCTCCCCGCACTTCGGCGCCCGCCCCCGGGAGGGTGGCGGAGAGGAGCGGACGCGCCCGTTTGGTGTCCTCGCGTCCTCCCCGCGCTGGCGAGCGGCGGCTGGGTCCATGCTGGGTTGGGTGACTCCCGAGTGGAACGATGCGGAGGTGCTTTCTGTTCCCCCCGCCCCCGCCGGCGTTTTGAAGAGGCCCGGCTTGTTCAAAGGCTTGGAGTCTGGATTGGACACCAGTGGGAGCCGCAGGGTGGGACGCTTGAGGGCTTGGCCCTGCCTAGATCCTCCTTCCCAAGATCTAGGGAAGGGATCTTCTTCCCTAGATCCCTCCTTCCCTCTTTTCTCCTGCCCTGAAAAGAGAGGGCATCTGGCATGCTTTTTGCCACTTCTGTTTCTAGGTTATGTACTTCATGGAATATCTGGGCATTGCTTAGAAGCATGTGTCATAAATTGGCTTTGAGTTGGAAGAAAAAGTGGAGAGAAAGTGCTTGGTGGGTAGAATTCAGTGGGTTGGACGGGATTGCCAGCGCTTCCAGGCCGTGTCAGCAAAGACACTGTGGTTGTGGGCACATTAGCTTGGAGACACTGGCAGCCTCTTGGGACTAACATCTTTCTGGGTGTTGTTTGCTGCCAGTTTCTCGAGGATTGTTTCTTATTTGGGACAGGAGAATTCTCTCAACAAACATTTTTGACTGTTACTGAGTCCTTTAAAAAAATTGTCCATTTAATAAACATTTGTGATCTGTGATTTGCATTGAACGAGATGGTAGAAGTCTGAGGATAAATAGGAAATGACCGCCTTTCTCAAGGAGCTCTCCTGCAGTTTTCATTTCAACAACTTGGACACGCTTGGAAGGGTTGTCCCACCAAAGGAGAGAAAGGATAATGAGGTTTTTTTTTTTCTTCTTCTTCTTCTTCTTCTTTTTTGAGATGGAGTCTCGCTTTGTCACCAGACAAGTGCAGTGGAGCAATCTCGGCTCACTGCAACCTCCGCCTCCGGCTTCAAGCAATTCTCCTGCCTCAGCCTCCGGAGTGGCTGGGGTTACAGGCACGTGCCACCACGCCCAGCTAATTTCTGTTTTTTTTTGTTTGTTTGTTTTTGTTTTTGTTTTTTTAGTAGAAACGGGGTTTCAACATGTTGGCCAGGATTGTCTCGATCTCTTGACCTCGTGATCCGCCCGCCTTGGCCTCCCAAAGTACTGGGATTACAGGCGTGAGCCACCGCACCTGGTTGATAATGAGGTTCTTTTGATGCTGTGGTTTTTCCTGGGAAGACTAGGAAGGACTCTGAATTTCCGAAGAGTTGATTTCTTGCCTGAGTGTCTCTTCCATCCTTCCTCCTCTCCTCAAGCTACAGTGATGCATTTTCCAGACACAGCTCCTACAGAGTACACAGCCCAAGACCATAAATGCTCAACAGAACCCAAGCGAAGATGGAGCTTGTGGCCCTTACCCTTTAGAAATATCCCCAGATTGGTTTACATTGAACCTGAATTTGAATAAAGAGGAGCAAAATGTAGGGGGAAGAAGGCTTATAACATATTGGGATTGATATTAGAATTAGTGATTTGAGGTTGATTTCCAAGCTATTCTGTTCAGTCGTGGGCTTTCTTAGCCTTTAACGGGAGAAGAGAGAAATACAGTCACGCGCTGCATAACAAGGGTCTCCATCAGCACGGCTCTCACGGGCAGTCCCCCGAGACTACTGTCGGGCTGAGAAATTCCTGTCACCTGGTGACATCTTCGTGATCCCGACCCTGTGTAGGCTTAGGCTAATGTATGTGTTTCTTAGTTTTTAACAAAGCTTAAAAAGTAAAAAAAAAAAAAAAAAATTTAAAAAACAGAAAACCCCATATAATTAGAATATCAAGAAAAATACTTTTTGTTGACAGAATGGTTTGCTAGAAAATAAAAATACAAAAATATTCAAGGAAAAATTTTTGTAAGATGTACAAAGTGTGTTAAGCTAGGTGTTATTACAAAAGAGTCAGAAGCTTGAAAAATTAAGTTTATAAAGTAAATTACAGTAAGCTGGGGTTAATTTATTATTGAAGAAAGAAAAATGTTTAATAAATTTGGCATAGCCTAAGTGTGCAGTGTTTATAAAGTCTACAGAAGTATTCAGTAATGTCCTAGGCCTTCACATTCTCTCACCACTCACTCACATTCTCTCACCACCCATCTGCCCACCCACTCACTCACCCACTCAGAGCTGTTTTGTGGTCTTTATTAACTAAAAGCCATCTTGGGCCATTGGATTGATATCCCACATTGAGTGTAAGATATCTTGCCTGTTATTGGCAGAATAATGGATAAAGGTCAGACTTTTCCCATCATGCTCTGTCTCACTGTCCTGTTTTATTTTCTTCCCAACCCTTATCACTAAAAATTCTCAGGTTTATTTATTTATTTACATATCTGTTGACTTGACTGTTATATCCCCGGCTACAACAGTGGAGCAGTTCCTGGCACTTAATAGGTTCTCAGGAAGGAATGCTCATAAAATAGCATCACTCCAGGAGCCTTTTGCTGCAAGGTGTGGGTGTTCTAAGGAGCACTGTAGCCCGACACCTCACGCGCCTCCTAGGAGACTGTGCTGTTGATGCCCCCAGAGAAGTCTCTGTGTACTTGCTTCTGTATGTATTCGTTGCCTCAACGTTTCTGGCTCCTGGCCTTCTCTGTCTTTCATGTATAAGTGACTGATAACTCCTTTTTCATTCTCCTCTGAACGTGATTCTATTATTGCACTTACATCTTGGTTGTGTGTCACCTCCTGATAGATTTTAATCTCATATCTTTGAATCACCATGCACCAAGCACAAACAAGCAATGAATGTGTGTTGAATGAAAAAATGAATTAAGTGCCTATAAAATACTTTCCATATAACATGGTGGTGGGGAGAAGGGTGGTGGTGTTGAAGGAAGTTATAAAATCAACCAACCAGCATAGGTTACCTGAAGGCTGGACTCTAGGAGGAATATAAAGCCTTCCTTGCTCAGGAGAAGGATAAACTCTTGGGCCATATGGTTAGGAAATCTTGCTTGAAAGAGAATGTGAATCGCAACGTTATGGGTGGGTGGATTCTAAGTTGGTGGGAGGAAGTGGGCAGTCAGGATCTAAAGATTGGGAGTGTAGAGAGAGGAAAGGTGCGAGATAGGTTGGGTGATTGCAGTGATAACGAATCTGGCTGGAGGAGACATTCCAAGTGAGGCGATGCATAGAGCTGAAGTTAGAAAGTGGGTCAGATTCAGACTGAGGGGACTTAGGTGCTAGACTGGGAAGTCAGACAGCTTTACCCTGTAGAGAGTGGGAATCGCTAAAATAGAACATCGGGAGATATTCTTTGCATTACACATAGGTGAGGAATTCCTCTTATTCTTGCAGATTTGTGTTTTCTCTACATTGCAGTCACCTGGAATCAGAAGGCTCTTGCCATAATACTGCTTAAGAGAGGTACCAGGTGTTAGTGTTATCACTCTTTCTGGAAAGACACTTTATTATGGTCTTCTATGCTCCTCAGGTGGAGTGTGGGTGGAAAGTCTCATAAGTGCCGAAGCAGGAGTTTGAAGCCTCAGCCAGTTCCTGTTTAGTAAATAGAATATAGAAAGAAGAAAATAATTAGGAATAAGTAGCATGAGTGATTAGATATTAGTCTTATTGAATATTAAGCCTTAATTAAAGCCTTCTTGTACTTTATGCATGATTATCTAGGAACTTCAGGGACTGCTAGGGGACACTATGGAATGTGTAGAGAATACCCTCTAGACCCAGCAGGGCTGGACCCTGCAGTGGTGCTAGTGTGATGGGGCCCTTGGCCTTTATTATGCTCACCTGTGCACGCCCAGGAAGGATGGGCATGAATGGGGAGCCCTGCTGTCCGTCACAAGTGTTTTCACCTGTCCCAATCTGGACAGGTTGCCTTCCAGTTTTGGAATATAGCAGTCATCCCGAATCTGCTTTCAGCCTAATCTTGGGGTTCTCTTTGATGCTTCCCCACATTGGCTCTCCCTAGGCTGTATCTCATGGGGACTCCTTTCCTGTTTGACCGCTTTCTTTTAGGGGAGTCTTCCAATAGCCTTTTGGAAATACTTTATTTTGTTTTGGAAGACACTCCAGAGCAAATAGGTATTTAAACATACATATTTGGCAGTACAATTCTATTTTTGTTTTTAAAACTGTTCATACATATTCGTAGACTAAAGACTGGGAGGTTCTATACCAAAGGTTAACAGCTTCTCAGGAAAGAAGGGTAATGAAAAGCAGTTCTTCTTCAGTTAAGGGATTGTGGGTGATCTGAATACATTTTTTTTCTGCTTATTTCTATTGCCCAAATATTCTGTAGTCAGTGTGAGAAAAATCCACCATAATAGTGACCAGTAAGAATGATCTATATCATTTTCCTCAAGAAATGTTACTATTGAGGTTAAAATAGATATTTCACCTATTTTAAATGGCATGCTGCTATTTCCCAAAGTTATATTTCTTTGGAGTGAGAAATTTGTTTTTTGTTGATAATTTTATTGATTTATTTTTTAATTTAACTAGGTGATGTTTTCATGGTACAAAACTTACAAGGGGAAACATTTCTCCTTCTTTTTCTGATTTCTTTTTCTTTCTTTTTTTTTTTTGAGACAGAGTTTTGCGCTTGTTTCCCAGGCTGAAGTGCAATGGTGCGATCTCAGCTCACCGCAGCCCCTGCCTCTGGGGTTCAAGTGATTCTCCTGCCTCAGCCTCCTGAGTAGCTGGAATTACAGGCATGTGCCGCCACGCCTGGCTAATTTTGTATTTTTAGTAGAGACGGGATTTCACCATGTTGATCAGGCTGGTCTTGAACTCCCGACCTCAGGTGATTCGCCCTCCTGGGCCTCCCAAAGTGTTGGAATTATAGGCATGAACCACTGTGCCCGGCCTGATGATTTCTTTTATAACATTTTGTTTAGTGGCTGCAGTATCTTACCTCTTTGATGGTATAGCTTCATGTTAGTTTTTTTTTAAGTTTTTTCTCCATGCCTCCCCACCATTTCCTTAGCAACCCCCACTTCCCCTCACACTTCACATCTGTTTTGGTCTCTATAGTCCCTGTTAGATCCTTTTCCCAAGCATCTGGTAGTCCAGTCTGCTAACATTTAGCAGTAGAAGACCGAAAATCTAACAGCTCTGTGCTCATGGGGGCAGGGCTTATCAGCTGGAGCCTCGTGTAAAGGAACCTGAGGAGGCATTTGTTGGGGCACAGCCTTCCCCTAGTTCTTGTTCCTTTGGGGTTAGAGAGTTCCCTTGCTGGAAGATGCCGAGCCTTTGAGGATGCAGGGTGTATCTTGGGCAGTTGTCCACTTTGCCCACTGCCAGGCGAGGATTTGATTTTCTTGGATCTGCTGAGTGACTACTTTTTCATCCGCTTCTTGGTTTCCAAGATTGTGTTACTGTTGGCTCCTTGCTGTGCCTTCTATTATAGTGGGGGTTTTGTTTTGGGAAGGGGGTCTTTTAAGTTCATGGGGAATAAACAAAATTAAATGGGCTTGTTTAATCTGGCATCTTAATCTGGAACACCTCCGAACACTTCTGAACTCCCCTGCCCCACAGAGCTCCTTTGCAAGCCACGAGGGATATAGATCTCAGCCCCAAAGCATTGCCTGTTTTCATCATCGACTTCATTCACAGATGTAGTTCTAAATGACTTTCATCTGTTTCTAGAAATCAGCCACATCTTCCTAAGTGAAGATTTACCGTGTTTAAGGTTCCATGAAAGAATGTGTCTTGAGCTGTTGCCCAGCCCCTGGCTGAGAAGTAACGGGTGTGTGAGAGGCAGATGAAGAGCATGCGGGGAGAGGACAGAGAGGCTCCTGAGCCAGGCTCCTGAGCTAGGCTCCTTCATGGGTCGGTTTCGTTTCAGTGCCTGGCACTTCCCAGAAAAAACGAGTCTTGTTTTCACTGTGATCTGTACCCAGGTGGTGAGAGGTGGGGTGTGGGCCATGCACATAAATTGACAACTCCCCTCTCCATGCAGGGGAGCCCTCAGGCGGGCAGGAACACTTGTGGAAGATAAATCTAAGGAAGAGAGTGGTACTTAGCAGCTGTCATTTTCCTTTCAGGCTCCTGTGACGTTTGATGACATCACTGTGTACTTACTCCAGGAGGAATGGGTGCTGCTGAGCCAGCAGCAGAAGGAGCTCTGTGGTTCTGACAAGCTGGTGCCGTCATTGGGTATGGAGGCCTATCCACATCCCTGCCACTGTCAATCTAGATCAGGATTCCCAACCTCATCTGGGTCAGGAATATGGAGACCGTTTTCTGGAATCCAAGCATTTGTCTAGGCATCTTTCACCACTTATCTGCTCCATCCGGTATCTACTGTAATTGCATGCTAATCCACACATCACCCTTTCTCTTCTCCCCTTAAAATGATCAAGAGAAGTGGGGCAATCTGGCAGGCCTGGGCTAGACTCCTGGATCTGTCTCCTGGTGCCTCGGGATGCCCCAAGGGGCCAGGAGGGAGACTCGGCCTGTGCATCTGTGAATCCCATAGGATGCTGGAGGTAGAAGCAGTGGTGGAAGAGCATTACATTTGCAATGTGGAATCTGGTCTCAATCCCAGCTTTCCACTGGATGCTTGAGTGCCTTTGGCTTTTTTAAGCATTAATTTCCAACTTCTTAGGGTTGTTGTAAAGATTTAGTGAGATAAAACAGTTAAAACTTTGCACAAGCATAGGTATTTTTCATCTCTTCTAATTTTTGAATGCTCTTTCCTCTGATTCTTTGGGTAGACTTTCTGTGCCAAAGACGAAGGTGGTTGGTTGTGTTTCAGCATGTGTGTACACATAGGCACTGTTTGCTGATTGCAAGTTGGTGTCTGTCTACCATGCCTTTCTTTTCTTATTTCACCTTGGCCCCTGTGTAAGTCATGGTAGGAGCAACAGTCTCCTACCAATCTTTTGTGGGTAGAAGTATTGCAGCTCTGGTGAGTCGTCTTGTGTCTGCTAAAAGTGTTTGAAAACCACTGGTTCTTCCAGACCAGAAGTTGCAGAGTAGCAGTTCATGGGCCAGATATGGCTCACTGCTTGGAGTTTTGTTTGGTTTTTTGGTTTTTGTTGCTTTTGTTTGGCTTCTTAAAAATATTTAAGTAAATTGCCAATATTTAGTCATTGGGAGATTTCACATAAGAATATGGCTTTCGGAGACAGATCCAAGATGGCTGATTAACAACAGCTCAGGGTTGTAGCTCCCAGTGGAAGCGCAGAGAGCGAGTGGACGCTGCACTTTCAGATGAATTTTTGTTGCCCACAGACCGAGAGATTCCCAGCGGAGGAGCCACACGGGTCGCCAGTGCGACTTTTTTGGCCAGCGTGGCTGTTTTGCCGGTGCCCCAGCACGGCACTTCTCGGTGCAGAGTATACGGAACGGGGTGCCCTTTGAGTCAGGCTCGGCTGGTCCCATCCCCACAAGGAGAACAGCAATTGGAAACGCTGAGGACTGAGAGTTTCACAGCAATCACAGCAGAACTGGGAAGGTCCAGCTCTGTGGGGAAGGGGCATCCGCCAAAGGAAAACTAAGAAACAGAAAAAACTTCATCACTGGGTGGAGAGAGATCCAAGATGGTGATTAACAACAGCTTAGGATTGTAGCTCACAATGAAAGCGCAGAGAGAGTGTGGACACCGCAATTTCAGACGAATTTCTTTTGCCCTCAAACTGGGAGCTACCCAACGGAGGAGCCATTCAGGTCGCCACCGCGACTCTTTTGGCCGGCGTGGCTGTTTTGCCGGTGCCCCGGCGCAGCGCGGCGCTTCTCAGTGTGGAGTGTACGCGACTGGGTGCCCTTTGAGTCGGGCTTGGCTGGTCCTATCCCCACAGGAACGGCAATTGGAAGCGCTGAGGACTGAGAGTTTCACAGTAAGCACAGCTGAACCCGGGAAGGCCTAGCTCTGCAGGGAAAGGGCGTCTGCCGAGGGAAAACTAAGAAACAGAAAAAACTTCATCACCAACAACCCGGACATCCACTCAGACCCAATCTGAAAGTTGGCAATTACAAAGACAACACGTGGATAAATCCACAAAAATGGGAAGAAACCAGTGCAAAAAGGCCGAGAACACCCGAAATCAGAATGCCTCTCCTCCTACAGGGGATCGCAGCTCCTCATCAGCAAGAGAACAAGGCCTGACGGAGAATGAGTGCAATGAACTGACAGAATCAGGCTTCAGAAGGTGGATAATAAGAAACTTCTGTGAGCT
>CAUYLG010021993.1:0-11807 GCA_963573385.1 Cacajao melanocephalus
TTTGAGACAGAGTCTCGCTCCATCACCAGGCACCAGGCTGGAGTGCAGTGGCACGATCTGGGCTCACTGCAACCTCTGCCTCCCGGGTTCAAGCAATTCTCCTGCCTCAGCCTCCTGAGTAGCTGGGATTACAGGTGCAAGCCACCATGCCCAGCTAATTTTTGTATTTTTAGTAGAGACGGGGTTTCACCATGTTGGCCAGGATGGTCTCGATCTCTTGACCTCATGATCCACCCTCCTTGGCCTCCCACAGTGCTGGGATTACAGGTATCCCTTATTTCTTAAATCAACCCATTCATCATTAAGGTCTTCTTTTCCACTTATTTCTCAAGTATTAGGTTTGATTCACCTGTGATCCCAAAGTCACTCAATGCCACAGGCATTGTTGGGTACCTACCACGTGGTATACCTCTACAATGTGATATGTTTTTACTTAGAAGTGGAACATTGTATTTGTTTTTTATCCAACCTAAAGACAGATAATATGTACTGTTAGTCTGAATATGTCTTACCAAAAACACACAGCTCATTTATTTTTTAAATACAGGCTTATATCTCCAATTAGACAACTTTCCAAATCTTTGAAACCCTCTCTTTTGTTTAAATATCACTCTCACTCTTTTATGGAATCCCAACCTTTAAATTCCAAATCAGGTTAATTCTCTACTAAGTAAAATATCAAGTTTCCTCTCGCTGTAAAGTCAAACACGATATGACAGCAAAAATATTCTACAAATAAAATATCTGATAAAACTTCCCACAAAGAGAATGCCAAAAACTTTCGGATGGCTCCATTAATTGGGTAATTTTCATTTGTCCTTTTTAGCAAGTTCCTTCATTGTGGCTTGTATGAAAGGATTTGTTTGCTGAATAACATGGGAGTTAAAGGTCAAGAAACTCTTTCCCTCATTACCACTGAGTGTGAATACTCTCATGTCTGCATGAATGTTTCTCACCTTTGATTTGAGTTCTCTAGGTCCAAGAAAAGACAGAGTTAGCATCAGTAAATGAATATTTCAGAGTTTTCAAAGATACTAGACAAATTATAATATGAGGTTTTTTACATTTTACTTTAAGTTCTGGGGTACATGTGCAGAATGTGCAGGTTTGTTACATAGGTATACATGCGCCATGATGGTTTGCTGCATCTATTAACCTGTCAGCAATGTTCCCTCCCTTTACCCCCTACTCCCCAACAGGCCCCGGTATGTGTTGTTCCCCTATCTGTGTCCATGTGTTCTCATTGTTCAGCTCCCACTTATGAGTGACAACATGTGGTGTCTGGTTTTCTGTTCCTGTGTGAGTTTGCTAAGAACGATGCCTTCCAGCTTCATCCATGTCCCTGGAAAGGACATGATCTCATTCCTTTTTATGGTTACATAATATTCCGTGGTGTATATACACCACATTTTCTTTATTGAGTCTATCATTGATAGGCATTTGGGTTGGTTCCATATCTTTGCTCTTGTAAGTAGTGCTGCAATAAACATACATGTGCATGTGTCTTTATAGTAGAATGATTTATATTCCTTTGGGTGTATACCCAGTAATGGGATTTCTGAGTCAAATGGTATTTCTGGTTCTAGATCCTTGAGCAATTGCCACACTATCTTCCACAATGGTTGAACGAATTTGCATTCCCACCAATGGCGTAAAAACGTTTCTATTTCTCCATAGCCTCACCATGGTCCATGGTTTCTTGACTTTTTAATAATCAGCATTCTAACTGGCATGAGATGGTATCTCCCTGTGGTTTTGATTTGCGTTTCTCTAATGATCAGTGATGTTGAGCTTTTTTTCATATGTTCGTTGGCCGCATAAATGTCTTTTTTTGAGAAGTGTTTGTTCATATTCTTTGCTCACTTTTTGATGGGGTTGTTTTTCTTGCAAATTTGTTTAAGTTCCTTGTAGATTTTGGATATTAGACCTTTGTCAGATGAGTAGATTGCAAAATTTTTCTCCCATTCTGTAGGTTGCCTAATACAGGTTTTTAAAAATTATTTCTACAACTTAACATGAGGCACCAGAGGTCTTAGTGTTATAAATGTGAACACGAAATAGATACCCATGAATGTACAAAAATGTTAGAGCATGCCCCTCTTTACTCCTCGAGGCAGCAAGAAAGACAGCTGGTTGATCCCCCTGCTTCTTGGATGCATGCATATGCAGCTGCAAATCAGCTTTGTAGGTCTGCATTTTCTTATACTATGACCCTCTAGAGAAGTTACTTCTCAGCCTGAGTGAAAGAAATCCAGTACTCTGTGTGCACATCTGTTAGTTAGACACGATTAGTCCATCCACTCAACATTCACAAGACTTCTCATTCATTCCTCAGTCAGTCATCAAATCATTCAGTAAATACTTCCTGAGGATTAAGCAGATACTATTTTACCCCATAGCCCACCTCTGCCTTTATCTGTAGCTGGGATGGACAGGTCCTCAGTTGCTGACAGCTTCAATCTCAAGTGGTCCTATGTGACTCAGCTTTTTTTGTCTCTTGCTGTCTCCAAAGTCTTGGGAGCTCACGCAGTCTGGGTAGCCAGGCAGTGATGGTCCCAGGCCAACCATTATTGTAGATGGGTGGAGGGATAGATAGAGAAATGGCCCATCTCTTTCGGTGGAGGAGAATTCTGAGCCACATGCTATGCAGATTTTCAGAAGGTTCTCACAGGGAATGAACCTCACTTGCTCACAGTGATACAGCTTAATCTGCCCTTTACTGAGTTTTTACCATGTTTACATCACTTTCTCATGCCCTCACTTTTGGAATAATCTAAACAAACCATAGGCACTCAAGAGTTTATCTCAGGTTCCTTTTCAGTTCAATAAAACAATTTCTCAGATCATTTCAGTTCAATAAACTTTCATTGGCTATTAATTCGGTGCTAAAAAATGTACCAGGGACTAAAGACAAGCAATGCAATAACACATTCTCTTTTCTTGAGAAGGGAGACAAACCGACTCACCAGCACAATAGATTATTATAATTGCTATAATAGCAGCTTGCCCAGAGGCTTATGGGAGCTCAGAGGAAGGAAACAGCAAACTATCTGTGGGGTAGGGGCAGGGGGAGCAGGGGACTTATTACAAAATGATTCCAGAAAGGGGGCTTACCTGATGAGAGATATATCAAATAACAGCATATTGCATGGAAAACAAAGAGTAAGAAATAATCTGAACGAGTAAGGGCATGGGATATTCATTCCTTTAATGCAAATTACAGTGCACTTACTGCATCCCGAATTTTATACTAGACATTGGGAACATGTCAATAAAACAGCATTTTATATGAAATTTTGTCAGGACTCACTAGACTAGACTGCACACACTTCACTGATTTTCTACAGTATTGTAAATATTTTTTAACATTGAGGACTACAATTTTAAAAAATTTCATGAAGAATTTGCCAGAACCTTCCATTTCTAAAGCTGCATCAAATTCATGCATCATTATTCAGCAGCCTTATTTTTTGAGTCATTCTTGAGGGTGACTTCATGAGACAAAGAGGAAGAAACCATAGTGATATGTTGCCTGAGTAGCTTTAAAATATTTGGTCTTCTTGGACAAGCATTTCTAAAACAAACTAAAAATGTTTTGGTCCAAAACTTCTCCTCAACTTCTCAACCCATGCTACCCTCCTCTCACCCTTGAAATAAGAGAGAGTGTTAAACATGTGGCTGAATGAGGACTTTACTCATCATAATCACTCAGGAAATGTTGGTCTGTAAACCTGACCTAAAGTCATTGAGAAAACTGGCTACGAGACCTTCGTCTGGAAAAGTCTGTCCATGTGATGGCATCTAAAGTGGAAACAAAGGTGAAAAGGGGTACAACTGGCTCCCAACCTAATGAAATACACAGCCATCTATGTCTGTAGGGACAGATTTATTTCTTGCTAAAACATGTATTTCCTGTCTCATAAACACAACTTTAGCACACCTTTTCAAACACCCAAGGAGAGACTAAGGCATTGGGCAGTGGAGCATGATAAATGGGACTAACTCACACTGGGCTTATTTTTCTCTATGGAAGGTCACGTTTCTCACTCTAAATTTAGTGTCTGCCTACCTCACCCCTAGCCCAGCACCAGGTCTCTATTTTTAAATGATGATCACAGTTTCTTAACTCAGTAAACTGCCTTGTTAAAATATTCTTCTCATCTATTTTTTTTCTTCCTCTGGGGAGCAAAGTATTTCCTGACATCTGTTTTGAATTTGTTTTTCTTTTAATTTCTGTGTATGCCTCTTTTTCCTATCATCTGCATCAAATTGAAAATAGCATGTGAGGTTGAAGGGTTCTTTGCCATTTCTAGATTAATATTGCCTTTCACCCCAGGGGACTCTGAACAGACATTTGTGCTACCTCCACATCGATCTTGTTGCCCATTGCAATTCAGCCATCTTAGAGTTAGAAACAGAAACAAAGCTGGGTGTCCCCAGAAACCTCCCACCAAGATATTTCATAGGAAGAGTTACCTAGAAACAGAACCACGGATGGCCTCTGTAAAAGACCGTGCTCCTCTTTCCAGCCCAACTCATATGTTGAAGTCCTAATCCCCAAAGTGATGCTATATGAAGCTGGGGGCTCTGGGAAATAATTATCTCATCCTAAGAGTATCACTACAATGACTTTTAGTGGTTGTTCTTTGTTGTTGTTGTGGGTTTCTGGTTTGGTTGATTGGTTGTTTTTGTTGTTGTTTTGTTTTGAGACAGGATCTTGCTCTGTCTCCCAGACTGGAGTGCTATGGTACAAACAAAGCACATCGTAGCCTCAAACTCCTGGGTTCACGTGATCTTCCAAACTCAGCCTCTGGAGTAGCTAAGACTACAGTCATGCACTACAAATATGCCTGGCTAATTGTTTTATTTTTTTAGAGACAGGGTCTCACTATATTGCCCCAGCTTTTCTTAAACTCCTGGTCTTAAGCAATCTTTCCTCCTGGGCTCCCTAAAATATTGGGATTACAGGTATGAGCCACTGTGCCCAGCCTTGGTAGTTTTTATATAAGTATCTATGCTTAAACTGAAACACATATATACATGTGATTGCATGTGTGGGTATATACATGCATGTATTATGTAGCCATTTGTATTAATATGTGTATGTGATATATATGTGTGTATTTGTATATATTACACATATAGTATCTGCATGTGCATCACACGTAGCATACATATTCATGTAAGCACACACGCATTGCATCTGTGATGTCAACAAAAGACTTTGCCAGCCTGTTTCAGTCTCTGAATTGTTTGTGATTTAGAATATGGAGAATGACTAAACAGTTGGGAAAGTGGGTAAAGGGAGCTCTTAAGAAGTGTTACTGAAAATTAGAAAATGGCTTCTCTTCAATGTTCTCCGAAAAATGAAATTCCTTTTTATCTACTGCTTGGCAGCTGAGCTCCTCTTTTGAATTTCACTCCATGAAAAGACCATGCCATGTGGCTCCTTGGCTTTTATTTAGGATAGTATAGAAATATGTCACCAAATAGTGCTGACCTGGTCAGATCAGTTCCCATATGTACCTCTTTCCAAATGACTTCGTTTTCTGCATTGAGTGTGTCTTTAAACAAAATAGTTTATAAATAGAATTATTTAAACAGTGAAGTAGTTTGTAAATACAAAATAGTTGTATTAATAATAATGGAGGAAACTTAAAAATCAAAGTAAAAGGTAAAAGAGAAAGAAGTACAATGAAGACATTGTATTCCCATTAGCACTGCAAGAATGACAAAGAGAGCCATGCTAAGTAAAGTCAACAGAACAGCAATGGGTTTTCACAAATGACTCACCCTAGCTCCAAAGATAGACTAGATTCTGCATCAGAGGGCAGCTCTGCCATCTCTGGGTGACCACGGCGTGCCATTCCATATTCCCAGGGACACTGAAGCCTTGCCATCTATATTTTGAGATGTTCACAAAAGAGTGGGAAAACATTTTCTTCTCATTTCCAGCAGGAAATAATTTCTGTAAGTGATTGACTATCTTAAACAATCCTCATTCTAGAATTCACATTTACGTAAATGAGCATCTCTTTCTAAAACGGAATCTCTGGTCAGACTGTTTCACAAGTTCAATTCTCATGATCTTCAATGACCTTGGAAAGGAAAGCATAAGACTAGGGGGTCTTTTTGGGATATGGTGTTCCTTAACTGTGGCTTATTAACTTCTAAAATTACTAAGATGAAGAAAATCTTGGAATATTTCCCAAAGGTACTTTTTCTGTGCTTTTTAAAGTTCAAAATGTGGCTACATGATGAAATCTAAGACATAACAAATGATTTGCAAACTTCATGAAAGGTTTTTCCAAATTAAATTATTACATGGTTCTTTTTTTAAAAAATAGATGCAGGTGGTAGGTTTCTTTACAAGTTACCTGAGAAATGGTTTCCTGAAGCTGACCAAGCAAATCGCTCCCTTACTATTTTGCACCAATTCTAAGTCACGTGGGCATCCAGAATGGGTGAGGGCGAGAAGAGCAGTAGAATATGAGATCAAAGCCTGTGCATTATAGAAGAAAATGCTTTTTCTCTGTGGCTTTGAAAATCTCTTTTTAAAGGGATCCCCTCCCCACTTACTTTGGGCTTTGGCATATGGTGTGTGCTACAGATGGATGAGCAGTGATGCAGCTGTTTGGGATCTGGCACCCTGGCTCTGGAGTGCTCCTGCCAGCTGGCCAGCGCAGCCCGGGCTTGTAGCATGAACCGATTCCTCCCAGCTGTTATGCAAAAAAAAAGTGGAGAAATGTTGTTCACCAATTTTCCGTCTAAGCTATCTTAGTTTAAGCTCAAGCCCAACAACAACAACTTCCCCAGACGGCAACTTTTTATGGCACAGCATGCTTCATCCAAGTTATGTATAATTGTGAATGCGAGGTTACATTTGGATAAAGTTAAAAGACTGCGGAAGCGCTCATTGCTGCAAGCTGTGAATAATGTATGAAAGGAGAAATCTCAGTCCCAGGCACGGGGATGTGTGAGTGTGCCACCAGCACCTAACGTGAGCCCATGAGGATTGGCGGCCAGGAAATGCACTGGGCTCCCATGTCCTGAAGACAATACGAGAAGATCCACCTTACTCAGCTAGCTTGTTTCAGTTAAAAGACAGCATCAAACAGTATTTATGGTTATATATATATACATATATATATATGTGTATATATATATATTTTTTTTTTTAAAGAGGGCTTATAGTTGCAGCAAACCACCATGGCACATGTTAACCTACGTAACAAACCTGTGCATTCTGCACATGTATCCCGGAACTTAAAGTAAAATAATTTTTTTTTTTAAAAAAGAGGTCTGAATTTGAGTCGAAATCCAGACAAGAGTCTGCACATTTCAAAAGACCAGAGGTGCTGCAAGAACAAATTTTATCAGGAAGGCTAGTGATGCGAGGAACAGGAGATGAGATGGCAGAGGCTTCCAGGAAAGTCATCTGCCGGTTATCTCAGAAAGTGCAAAGGGTCACATCACCTTTTAAAAATGTGGAATAACCATCACAGCATTTTGTATTTTTTTGATGAGGATGATTTTTTTTAATGAAGATGTTTTGTTTCTATTTTTTTATGTTTTGAACTTCCATTTTTCTTTTCAAGGGCCACTGGTTATCTAACTTGAAGGTACACTGAAGGAGCACATGATCTGCTTTGTGACCCCTCCTAGCTCCATGCAGAAACTTACCAAGCACCCTCACCCACACCAGCCTAAGCTTACTTATTACAGGCCATTTGTTCTTTGTGCTTGGTAGACCTTTGGGGCAGGGAGGAAAAAAAAAAAGGAGAATATTTGACTGAAATACGGGATGTTTGTAAGACTCTCAGACACAGAACTGAGGCACTGCCAGGATGTGTGTAGATGAACTGAAATCTTGGATTCTGGACAGGGGTGAAGAAACAAGCCCACAGGACACATGGAGATGTAGCTTTGCCACAGAGGCACAGGCCACCAAGCAAACCTCTCGTTTGCTCCCTATTGTTGTTGGCTGAGATATATACTAATTGAGCTTCCAAATCCAACATGCATGACAAAGCCTAGAGATCTCTGGGTCCTCCAACAGGTACACCAGAGCAAGTGGATGGCGATGTGAAAGAGAACCCTGCGTGGTTCACAGAGGACAGCAGACTTCCAGCCTGCTGCATAGCTATTTGAGACTCATTAGCCAGCGATCTCCTGAGATTTGACTGGCCTTTTTATCTTTCCCCAAGCTGCAACAAAAAGCAATCATAAAACTGAGATGCATGCTGCCCATGACTGGGGACAAGGCAGTGGTACCAGTTGCATAATTATCGTAGAACATAGAATGGAAAACAGATAAGAAACCAGTTTATAATTTGCAAACACCAGGAGCTAGTTGTTGAAAGGAGGAAGGAAAATAAACATATGAATGCTGATTTTCCTCTTAATATCATAATTGTGAAATGCTTTAATTAAACTCTTACAGAGACAATAAATAATGTTTTTAAATAGTATTTTTCTAAAGAAATAAAGGAACATTAAAGAACAAAAATTTTCATGTAATACACACTGTATTTTCGCAATTCATCTAGGACCCTTGGATATAACACTTTCAAACACTCTCTTTATCTCCCCTGGCTGCCAATTTTATCACAAGTAGAAGTAGTGCTTTAGGAAATAACAGCACATTGGCTAATAAACACTGTCTGATTCAGTGATTTATTTTCTTCAGAAGTTATAGCTGTGTTCAAAGTGATATCCAGTGAAGTGTCACACATTAATTTAGAAATATATCAACAGGAAAATTTATCTGTGAACTCTGGAATATCACTAGTTACTGTAAAAACACTCTTCTTTCCCCCTCTATCAACAGCAGCAATAGCAGCAACATACCTCACAAATATTACTAAATACTCAATGAAAAGCCTATGTTAAGAACCTTCTATGTGCAGAGTACTGGGCAAAGCAATATGGCAGGGTAGGGGATAGTGGTGGGGAAAAGGAGGGGAAGAAAAAGAAAAGCCAGCTGTAAGGAGTTGCCTTTCTGTTACCAATAATCTTATTCCATCAACGCTTAACGAACTTGACTGTTGATTGAAATCAAGGGTTTCTTTGTAAGGGGAGAGCAGAGGGTAAACCCATTAAGTGTTTGAGATCCGATAAGTGTAGATGAAGAGGAGTAAATACGCTGAAAGGATAGGTGGAAGTAACCTTTACCTGTTATGGCTCACGGTTAGTAAATGCATGAAAACATTGAAAGAAATAGGCCAAGTATATTATTATTTTAGTTATAAGAAAAAAAACAATCCATGGATTTTCTAAAGAGCTATTCCAAAAAGTGATTACCTGGTCTTAAGATTTTCTTTCTCATACAATGGTCAAATGCACACAAGTAATTGGACCATGCATTAGTCCATTCTCATACTGCTATCAAGATACTACCCACGACTGTGTAATTTATAAAAAAAAAAAAGAGATTTAATTGACTCACAGTGCAGGAAGCCAAAGGGGAGGAGCCCCTTATGAAATACTGGATCTCCTGAGAACTCACTATCATAAGAACAGGATGAGGGAATCCAGTCCCTTCATTTAATCACCTCCCACCAAGTCTCCCCCTCAACAACTGGGGAATACAATTCAAGATGAGAGTTGAGTGGGGACACAAAGCCTAACCATATCAGACCATGTTGTGTAATTTTGATTGCACTGACAGATTTGAAAATTATGACTAAAGAAATTTTAGCTCATCCATCAATCTCCTGCCTTCAGAGATACAATGCTCCCTCCCCTAGGTTTCTTTTGCCAGTTTCCCTTTCTCTGCTGCTGAAACCCAGAAGCTGTTTTCCATGCCCTTATTCAAGAACAATGGTTCTAGAAATAAATATTATATTGTAAGAAGCCCTGAGAATATAAGTAAAGTGGAGACCCAAATAATTATCAAGGCCACAGAGGGCTATGAGTTACATAGTGTCCGTTACCATGGGAAATCCATTTTCCTCTACAAATGTAATCCCTTTTACTTTGAGAAACAGATTCTCAGGGCTAACTAAAGCTAACCACTGTTTGCCAAGCTCATTGCAAGTATCTCTCCCTTCATACTCTTACGCATGACAATTCCCTACAATGTTGTAGGGTTGTCGTGTACATTAAATGAGATTGTAGGCTGGATGCAGTGGCTCACACCTGAAATATCAGCACTTCGGGAGGTTAACGTGAGCTTGAGCTCAGGGGTTTGAGACCAGCCTGGGCAACACAGCGAGACCATGTCTTTACAGAAAGTAAAAAAGTCAGTTGGGTGTGATGGCACTCACCTGTAATCCCAGCTACTTAGTGGGGCAGAGGTGAAAGGATCACTTGCACCTGGGAGGTAGAAGCTGCAGTGAGCTGTGGGTGACAGAGCAAGACTCTGTCTTAAAAAAATTTTTAAATAAATAATAAATAAAATCATACACCTGTCCATGGCCACAAGGCCTGGTACATAGCTAGCTGTCAATTAAGATCAGCATTTGGAAGTAAATACCTGTGTCCCAAATTCTTCTTTCAACTTTTCTATGTGTCTTCTTTGAACATTCTAAACCACTGTCATCTATTTTTATGAAAAGGAGGCAGACCTTCCAAATAATGAATCTTATTTGGTTGCTGTAAAGAAGTGCTTCTTTCATTCTTTCCTAAGTGTGGATAACAGAATAGTACCTATACACCCAGTTCAAGTGCATCTCTCTGATAATACCGTCAGTACTATTGTGAGCTGAGCATCATATATGACAGGCAAGTTGAGAATACTGGAACACTATGGTGAAGTGTATTAAGCAGTATACTAAAGAATAAATACATGTCTAGCCACTAATGCAATCCTCAGCCTTAAGAATGCCTTTCCCCCTCGGAGGCAACACAACATATCTACAACCATCTGATCTTTGACAAACCTGACAAAAACAAGCAATGGGGAAAGGATTCCCTGTTTAATAAATGGTGTTGGGAAAACTGCCTAGCCATGTGCAGAAAGCAGAAACTGGACCCCTTCCTGACACCTTACACTAAAATTAACTCCAGATGGATTAAAGACTTAAACATAAGACCTAACACCATAAAAACCCTAGAAGAAAACCTAGGCAAAACCATTCTGAACATAGGCGTAGGCAAGGACTTCACAACCAAAACACCAAAAGCATTGGCAACAAAAGCCAAAATAGGCAAATGGGACCTAAGCAAACGCCACAGCTTCTTCACAGCAAAAGAAACCGTCATTAGAGTGAATCGGCAACCAACAGAATGGGAAAAAATGTTTGCAATCTACCCAACTAACAAAGGGCTAATACCCAGAATCTACAAATAACTAAAACAGATTGACAAGAAAAAAACAAATAAGCCTATTCAAAAGTGGGCAAAGGACATGAACAGACACTTTACAAAAGAAGACATATATGAGGCCAAAAAATATATGAAAAAATGCTCATCATCACTGGTCATTAGAGAAATGCAAACCAAAACTACATTGAGATACCATCTCACGCCAGTTAGAATGGCAATCATTAAAAAATCAGGAGACAATAGATGCTGGAGAGGATGTGGAGAAATAGGAACACTTTTACACTGTTGGTGGGAGTGTAAATTAGTTCAACCATTGTGGAAGACAGCATGGTGATTCCTCAAGGACCTAAAAATAGAAATTCCATTTGACCCAGCAATCCCATTACTGGGTATATATCAAAAGGATTATAAATCATTCTACTATAAGGACACGTGCCCACAAATGTTCACTGCAGCACTGTTTACAATAGTAAAGACCTGGAACCAACCCAAATGTCCATCAATGATAGACTGGACAGGGAAAATGCGGCATGGAATAC